>PVLA01010795.1:0-59561 GCA_004027455.1 Hydrochoerus hydrochaeris
AAAAAAAGGAAGAGAAGGAGGATAGAAAAATATGTTTCTTCTTATAAAGTCATAGTCCTATGGGATTAAGTTGTCTCTGTGACCTATTTAACCTTAATTTACCTCCTAAATTTCTTATGTACAAATACAGTCACATTATTGTTTAGGGATTCAACAGAGAAATTTTGGAGGAACACTATTCAGTCTATAAGAAAGGGTAAGGTCTCCCTTATTTTCTCTATCTTTAATCCATTTAAAAGCATTAATCACTTTTTTAAATGCTTTAATTCTTCCAGTGGTATTTTCCACGTGTGTTTTGCAGGTTCCCTACCTCTGAGAAGCAAGTGGCCTCATCCGTGAGGCCTTAGTTGACAAAGTGTGACAGCTTTGCTCTGGGGCATCAGTCTTGCCCCACATCACCTGCTATACATTTGATTCAATTTCTTTAACAACAACATCAGTTTGGGGAAGTGGGTTAAGCAGTTGGAAAAGAGCTGATTTCTTTTTTTGTTGCAGGGTGTCAGAGGAAAAGAGTTTGGGTAAAGCTATAATACGTAGACTTTAAGTTAGTCACTCCATCTTTTGCCTTCTTCTCATTCTAATTATTTCACCATCTCTGTAGTCTCTCACACTTGAATTCCTGTGGTCTGCCTTCTTTTCCAAGGGTTCAAATCCATGCTGTCTGCTAATCTGTGTTTTATATTGCATCATCCAAGAAATCTTTTTGAAATATCTTGTTTGTTTAAGATTGCCCCAGCTACATTTTTTCAGGATCATACTTGATTTGCATCCTATCTTTTTTATTCTGTCTCTGGAAGTGGAAAAAATAAATCCACATGTTCAGTTCGACATTTTTTAATGCAAAGCTTGTTTATACTTAATAACTGGTGACTCAATCTGCCATTTATTCCATTTTCAAGAAATATTCACCAAATGCTTTCTAACTAGCTAACAATGTCCTAAAAGCCTAATACATCTATGACACATTCATTTAACATCAGTTTAAATCAGAGGACTGCTATGGCCCTGGCAGTGTAAAGAACTACATGATTTAATGCTTCGGGACACCAAAGCAGACAATCAGGAGAAGCTCTAAATTCTCTCTTCTCAAAAAGCTAAAGAGAAAGATAGATATTTATCTCTCTCAGGGGCTTGAGTGCAATGGCTTCCAGCCCTCTTTCAACTCAAGAACTTTGAGAAACACACTCTGGATAGAGACTGGACAATCTGGGTTGCCAGTTTAGACAGTGAGATGAGGACTGCCAGCTGTTCCCTTTGTCAACTTTCTCCTTCTTTCCTGTGCTAAGAGACTTTCCTCCTTTAGCTGTGACTGAAAGCACAAGCATCCTGCTCCTGCTAGGGACTCCATTTTCAGCTTCTTTGCAATGCAATGTGAGTGACAATAATCTATGCATGATTTATGAGTTGTTTACTTAGGAGAAAATGCCAGGTCCTGGGCTCCTTTTTCCCCATATCATGTGCTATAAATATGGATAAATCAGTGTCCAACTTTGATCACGCAGACGTGGAGAATGACGCAATTGGTAGAAAAATAAAATGGATGGAAGCCAAGTCCCTCAGGAAGTAGCTTTCCCAGCAGCCAGACAGATGGTACATGAGGAATCAAAAACTTCTTTCTCAACTAAGCCACTATATTCTCAGAGTCTCTTCATTAGGACATCTTAAAATAATGAAACAACTTTATTTGATCAAATAATTGTCAACTCTTTACCTGTTTCCACACAATGTTAAAATTATTTTTTATAAATGCTGCCAACCATAGTTTCTAAATATTCAAACAAAATAAAAATCCTGAAAACAAATGCACAAAATAGCAATTCAGGCATTCACTGTACTCTGATGTCCCTGTGCCTTCACCTCTATACAAGCTAAAGCAAATAATAACTTTCCAGGGAAAAGATCTCTGTCATTTTAGATACCTTTTGGCTACAGTAATGACACTATAATCAATTTACAAATTCCATCCATTAAAAATTAAAATGGAAATTTCAATGCTATCATCAAATGGGGATTAAGTAAAAGGACTTAGACAATAACTCCATAGAATACTTAAGATTTTTTCTCCCTAATTTTTCTTATTGTGCAGCTAATGAAGTTTTTACTCGCTTATCTTAAAGGGGAAAAAAACTATATATTTTTTTATTTCCAGTAAGGACTTGGTACATGACTATGTGCCTCTCTCTTTTTTACTCAACATTGGTCATGCTAGCAGAAATATTATCAAGTTTATCGGGTTATTAACTTTTATAAAATCAAATCTCCACAGCTACTCTGCAGACAGGCAGGAAAATCACAAGTTCAAGTCCAGCCTGGGCAATTTAGTGAGATACTGTCTCAAAATTTAGAACAATAAGATAAAAATAGATAGATATACAGACACAGAGATATATTCAGATTTAAATAAAAATTCCGAGGAAGAAGACAAGATGGCCAATCAATGAGCAACAAAATACAGAGCCTCCCAAGAGAAACAACTCATACACCAGAGTAAAACATCCTGGAGAGACCCAGACAGAGGGAGATGGATCCTCTTGACACAGGAAGAAATTAAAACATAAAAAAGCTCATCATCAAATACGTTGGGACTACAACTGGAACAGCTGGACACAGTGTTTTCGCTGCGATCCGCCAATTTTGCAGCAGACTGAATTGGCACCAGCCTGAATCTGCCACGGCAGGCAGAGCCACCCAAACTCATTCCCACCATGACTCACAGGAAGCAGAGCAGTGCTGAAGTTGGAGGTTGGTGAGCCCGACAGAGAGTGGAGCCGGCAAAGGGACTTTCATTAATGCACGGTCAGTGCTGGGATTGGGACACCCTCCCCACCACGGGAAGGGCTCGATCAAATGGGCGACATGTTGGAATCTGGCAGGAGGAGCCTGAACTGGGAGCAACAGTGACTTCAGTTGTTTCCTCTCTCCCCAAAGCAGATTCATGGTATTTTCTTGGACTGGGCCATGCCGCTGGCTGGGACCCAATAAGCTGTCCCAAATCGATTCCCTGCGCCTAGCAAGCATTAACCAGGGGAATGCTTCTGCAGTTTGGTTGACCTGGTGGGGAGGGGCAGGCTTAGGCAGCCACTGCTTGCACCTCAGTGATAAGAGCAGTCAGGAGAGGGGGGAGGACCCCGGCAAGCATGCTTTGGAGGAGGCATGGACAATAGGAAAGGGGGCTGGGACCTGCAATGTGACCTGTGTGGAGGAAGCCGGGACCATGACAGGAGAGAGAGGCAGGAAGAGTCCCCCAGCCCAGAACCCTGAGAGCCCTGATCCAGGAGAGGGAAAAACAAGGGAGACTGAGGGCAGCAAACATGCAACATCAGGCATGGCTTCAATGGACATTAAGAGATATCTTCGGGACCTTGTAGATGAGCTCAAAACTGAAATATTAAATCAGGTAAAGCAAGATATGAGTAGAATAATAAAAGCAATGCTCTCAGGGAGCATCTCTCAGGAAGATACAGGTGGTAGAAGGGAGGAACACAAAAAAAGGAGAGAAACATTTGATAAAGAATATAAAGAAAATATAGAATACGTGAAGTAGATTCAAAGAGACTATGAGGAAGTTAAAAATTCCAATGAAAGTTGGCAAAACTCCTTCAAAGAAACTAAGGATAGACTATCAAAACTTGAAGACAAGTTTGCAATGTGTGATTATGAAAGGAAAGATCTCTTAAAAACAATAAGGAAACAGGCAGTAACAATACAAAGGCTAGAAGATGGTAAGAGAATCTACAATTTAAGAATAAGAAATGTGAACGAAGAAGCAGGAATACATACAGGCGAATTACAAAGGCTATTTATGGAAATAATTAAGGAAAATTTCCCAAGCATGGGAAAAGAAAATGACATTCAGTTATGTGGGGCATACAGAACCCCAGCCACCTACAACCAAAACAGATCTATAGCCAGACATATAATAATCAAGATACCAGAAATTCAATATAAAAATAGAATATTAAAAGCTGTCGGAGAAAAGAAACAGATTACCTATAAAGGTAAGCCCATCAGAATCACGGCTGACTTCTCAACACAGACCATCAGATCAAGAAGAGCTTGGAGTGAAGTATTCCAAGCCTTGAAAGAAAATAACCTCCAGTCCAGATTGATGTACCCTGCAAAACTGTCACTAGAAATTAATGGAAAAACAAGATGCTTCCATGACAAAGAGGAACTGGGCAAGTTTGTGACCACTAATCCAACCCTACTGAGAATACTGAAGGACATTCTAGAGAGAGAGAAAAAAAATACCTGGATTTTAGAAACAGTGGCAGAAAGGCCTCAATGAGTAGGGCAGGCAGAAAAATGAAGGAGAAAAGTAGACAAACAAAGAAAAATAGCATAGCAGAAATGAGGCAGAGAATGTTGGCTAGAATCTCTAACATAGATGGCCTTGATACACTATATTGTTAATAGTGCACCAGGATTTAAAACCCACATTACTCACACTACTCTGCTTAGATGTATTATATTGTATTCCAGTCATTTTACCTGTACTAGATTTGAGGGTACAAACAGTAATCCCGAAAATAACAGGATATAGTACAGTAATCATCCTTAATTTCCTATTAAGTCAATCTAAAGCTCTGTAAAACCTACACTGTTTTACCATAACTGATTGTAGTCAAATCTGGTTTGTTAGATCACTGTTTTGTATTGATAGATTTTATTCAAAGCTGTTATGATTGATAGTATCAAGTCTGAGAGTATAGGCAACTGCACTTAAGATGACAAGATCCACTAGAATATCCACTATGGTTTGATTATTACCTGCCTTTGAAGTTTTATATTGTCTACAATGTTTTATTTTTTACTAATATTGCTATGTACTGCTATATTCAATTATACTGCTATATTCATTTATGCCTGATGATATAGGCAATTCTATTGAAGATAATAAGAAACAATACAGCAATCATTGTAGATCACCTTGTACTGGTGGTTATATACGACTTTTTGGTTTCATGTTTTTATAGGAATTTGTTTTGTTTTGTCTTACTAAGTTTTGTTTTTCCCTCTAATACAGAAAGGACAGAAATACATGTAGCGACTCATGTATGCGTAGCCATTTACACTCTCACTGTTTGACGATCTACTTTGTATGCTTTAATTTTGTAACTTGAACAACTATTTCTAAGAGGACAATATGTGATTTATCAACTAGTGATTTCTTATTATTTATCTTTTTTTCTGAAATTCTGTATTATCTCTACCCTTTACATGCTTTTTTTCTCTTTAAATAAAAATTTTTAAAAAATAAAATAGGTAAATTTAGGCAATAAAAATTAGTATTATTCCAGCTTGAATAATAAAATGCGTTGTAAAAATTAAATAAAAATTTCACAGAAAATATAGAAAACTTAAAGGAAATCCTATGTTGGTAAGTGTGGAGCTTATCCATTTAAAATTACTCAAAGGTTATAATTTTAACAAGCAGGTGAAGAGGGTTTTGCTTTTGATCAGGGCAGAAAGCTGCAAGATACTATTGGTCTTACACTAATAAAACAAACAAGTCATACTAGTTATAAAAATTGCACTATTTCCCACCCAAAAGTGATCTTGAAAATGCTGAAAGAACTAAATTTCAGGCAGTGATCTGCATCTTAGAGGAAACAGAAGTATGACTGCTCTCAATCCTGGTAGGCAGCAATGAAGAAAGCTAGCACTTGTGCTGGTAAAGACATACACATACCCAAAATATACACACCTTTGACCCTCTTTACCTAACTTCTAAAAACAGGCAACATTACTCAACAGTTGTAAACGTCAGGGCCAGTCAGCATGTGCTTAGATTTGGACAAAATGAGTGAGAATTGATGAAAAGGAGCATGAATGTCATTGCTTGTGTGTTGGAAACTGTTTTCTGTAGTGGTTATTCACACACATACAAAGGACAAAATTCCTCAGGGTCAAAGCTTCAGATCCACACACTGTGCTATAAGCAGACTATAACTCAATATTTTAAATGATGGACCATGAAAAATAAATTACCCTTACAGTGCCCTTTACATATAATATCCTTAACTGTGTATGCATCATTATCGATTGAGTATATTTTCAAGCTCCCAATATAATTAAGATATCTCAGATACTCAAGGGAAAATATGAAAATTTTATTTTTTAAACAGACCACAAATGCAGCACCAGGGAAAGCAAATACAACAAACAAAAATTAAATACACTTAAACCAAGAGTGGTTTTTCTCCGAGCTTAGTGTAAACCAAATGTTTTCTTCATGCTTAGACAATTTTCTAAATTTCAGCTCATCTGAGAAAATTACACATTAATATTTATTTTCACAGTCATTTGAAAATAAATCTTTGAACCTGTGTTCTGCAGATGCTGACAGCTGTCCCAGCCCAGCCCCTTTAGATCGCCTCGCTAAAGTACTGTTGGTGTTTTGTTGTTATGATTGTAAGCCCAGCTTGGAGGTAAAAGCAGGCTTTCTAATTATGCAAATTAAAATCCCATTTTATTTGCCAATTCTTTGATGGCACTAAATGCAACTTAATCTTTCCAGGCAACTGTACCCTTCAGCAGGGAGTAGGAAGTGCTAGACAGAGGCAGCTTCAGTCCAGCGCTGAGCTTCCGCAGGACGCAGGATGCGTTAAACTTCACACAGGGACGAGTCCCAAGTCTTCACCCTTCTTCTTCACCTTGCAGCTTGGGACTACAAAAGCCGACATCTATTGTGCGTGTAGTGAAGGGTGTGTCTGGATAAGAGCCTTATGTTCAGAAGAAGGAAAGCAGACAGGCTGAGGGGAGGAGAGAGAGGGAAAATTAGGTGGGAAAAGGAGGCAGGCATGCCGGGGACAGACACAGGTGCTGCATCAGGGAGGTGTCGCTCCTCTGGACTCTGAGACTCCTTGATGTCACCTGCCACATAGGAGTCAGGCTTTTCAGTTAAATAGCAAATACCAGAAAGCATAATTATTGGTTTTGTTCCTTCATTGGGAGAAATTTGTGATACTGTTTGCATTTTAAAAGTCCTATTTTAATGGCCCTTGAAGTTAGAATTCATTGCATTTGGACACAGAGGAGTACAAATGCGCGCGCGCACGTGTGTGTGTGTGTGTGTGTGTGTGTGTGTGTGTGTATCACCTATATTTTCTTCTCATGTTGGTTTTACTTTCCAGGAAAGAAAGCTCCACATTTTGGAGCAGTTCAAAGCATTCTTTTTTCAGGGCAGAAATAATTAGTGTGTGTAAAATCCCACATATTTGTGGACTGGAAAAAGTTAAGTTTCCAGAAATTTCTATTTAATAATCCTATGATGCTGGCACTTGGCCTAAATTGAGCCTGTTATTACTCAAAATTACACCACTTTAAAATCTCAATTCCAATAACCCCACACTCTGACCTCAACATGACTGTGCTTACCTGGATCTAACAACTCTTTGATAGAACCAAGACCTCATCTCTTCTTTAAATATAAATTAAACTCCCTTTCTCTGTCATATCACTTATAATGACATTGCTTTTGTTTTATTCACTTGTCAAAAACTAAGCCTCAGTTAAAAGTAACCCCAACCTATTCCTTGAAAAAGCCAAGAATGGCCAAAGAAAATCAGGTATCACCTTAACTTCTGGTCCATACTCTCAGGGAGCCTTTTTTGCTCAAAGCAAACGTCTTACATATTTCTAGCTCCAACCTCCTCCTACTCCTCTGGAGGATGATTGTGAAACTCTATCTTCATTCTTCCTGGATTATTTCACTTCCAACCTTACTGAGAGACAACAGCAATCAGAGCTCCCACCATCTTTTCTACCTACTTCAAGTTCTGCGGCACACTCTACTTCACACCTGTTTTTCAAGGTAGCTTGTACTTACATTAAACCAGTCCCTTCCACTTGGATGCCAGAGTTATGCTTTCCTGCTCACTCACAGATACTATTCTGATAACTAATTTGCTCTTTTCTGCCTCTTTAGTTTTTCATGCTTACTAGGTCTTTTGGTTTGCATAAAACGTGATATTTCTCCTTTTCTATGAAAACAGCATATTGATGTTAACACATTGATAACATCTTGAAATTAATGACTTCCCTTTCTTATTTATAGCATGATTCTATTTATAACACAATTCCTTCAGAGACTTATCTAAAATTGACTTCTATAATTTGTCATTGCCCTTCGTCCCTTAAATCCACAGGTTAGTCTTTCACTCCCACCACTACATTCAAACATTTCTGCAAAGGTCACCATGGGCAAACGTTCTGATTGCTCTTCTGGGTGACTTCCTCTCCTCCACTTGCTGGGCCTGTCAGCCTTATATGATGTAGCTCTTCCTTACCCACTGGCACTCCCTGCTTTGGCTTTCCCAGTGCTCCACCGAGTGACTTCTTGTCCTTCTCCTCCTCCTCTTCCTCCTCCTCCTTTTTTCTTGTCTTTTTTGAGACAGGGTCTCGCTATGCAGTTTTTTAAACTGGCCCTGAGCTCACTTTGTAACTCATCCTGGTCTCAAATCCACAATAATCCTCCTGCCTCAGCCTCCTGAGTGCTGGGATTACAGGCATGTACCACCATGCATGGCCCTGACTCCTTGTTTTCTATCTCCATTTTCTTTCCTACAGCCAGTCCACATTGGAAGTCCCCAGCCCTCAGCCCTTGCCTCTATTTTCTCATTCTTCTCTTACCCCCTTGTTCATTTCTGCACTGGCTGATGTCATTGGAGACTTTAAAAACCTTTTATCCTAATAACCTCCACCTTTGGCTGCTCATGGGCTCCACACTGGAATAGTCAAATGCATACTCAGTAGCTCCACTGAGCTAACAGACTGAAAACTCAATATGACAAAAGTTGAGTCATTCCTCTTCCTCACAAATGCGCTTCTCATTTCTTTTCAGAGCAACCCATGCTTATAGCTGACAAGTTGAAATATTTCCAAATCATCTTGATCTCTTATTTTTTCCTTCATACTTCACATCTAATCCATCAACAATCCTGTTGACTCTATCTTCAAAATATACCTCAAATCTGATCACTTTCTGCTGATACCACAAAGCCAAAATCATATCATCTCTCGCCTAGATTGTGACAGTTGCCCAACATCATGACCTCCCTTCTCAGTCTAATATTAACCATCCAGAGTAATCCCTTAAAAACAGAACAGGCTATGGCATGCTTCTGATAAGAACCCCAAGATGTCTTTAGTCCAAAATCCAAAGTCCTGCCTTTCAATGACCGACAAAACCCTACATGATCTTCCTTGCTCTCCATTACGACACAAACCCATTGACTTTTGTTATCCCCTTTAATCGTGCTGCACCTGCCAGAACTGCCTCTTCATTGCTCATACATCATACCAGGCATTTTTTAACCTTAGGGCCTTTGCACTTACTGGAAAGTATGACTCACTTCCTCACTGCCTTCCACCTTCTGCCAAACTGTCATTTCTGTGAGTCTTACCTTACCACACCTTTTCTAGTAGTGTTGATCCCACCTTTTGTCTTATTTCTCTCCATAATTTCTAAGTCATTCTAAAATGCTGCATAGTTTGTAAGATTATGGGCCCCTTCAAGGAAGAATAGCCTGTTTTACTTGTTTTAGAATGAATGAATAACTCTCCAAAGGTGGAAACAACAAAAACCATTCTGTAAACCATTCTGAATGGTTTTCAAAAACTCATGCTGTCATAAATCAAGGCTCATACCTGCTTTAGTTTCTAAGCAAATTGAAACCAATAATCGTTGCTTCAGCAAAAATACTTAACACAATATTAACAGAGCCAATTAACAGCAGTATTATGGGAGACTTGTTATATTTACCATATTTTTAAAAGTTTATACAATAAATACATGATTTTTTCCTATATATTCAAAATGCACACCCAAAGATTGTTAATGAAAAATAAAACGTTTTATGCTTAAAACATTAATTGTTGCTTTTTGGGGGGAGAAAATTTGGAAATTATTCTCTCGCCTGACCCTGATATACAATCAAAGAAGGTATGCAAGATATATTGTTTTTAACCTATCAAGTACAAAATATTTTCTCTAGATAGCACTACTGAGGATAATGGCAAGGTGAACCAGTTTAATGATTTCTCAAGGTTTCCACCATTTATATCCAGGTCTTGGCATCTGAGATGGTTCTCACCTTCACTGAATATTAGCATCAGTCTCTTTACCCTTTAAAATCAACTTCAGGCTCCTAAATTTTAGCTCCTATAATTTAACCTCTCTCGTCTCTGTTTTGGCATCACATGAAATGCCCCAAGTGCAATATACATATATCAAATATATCTTAGTTCAGTGACACAAATACAACCATTATGTGTAATTTCCACATAAAAATAATAAATAAAAGATCATTAAATTGGTAAACGATTTTCACAATATATCCACCTTGGGATGATCTTTAACTGCTATAATGTGTTTCCATGACTCATGCTTTTATCCACATCAGTATATAACAATAACAGATTAAAAGTGGTTAAATTAAGAAAATTTTAGCTCATTAGCAAGCAAAACAGGAGAAGCTAGTAGAGAAAGTTAAGAGAAGAAAGTAGATAAATAAAATTCTCCCAAAAAAAATTGGAAAGGAATTTGGGTGCAATTTTAATCTTGGAAGAGAAAAGAGACATTTTTAATTAAACTAGAAGGGAAGGCATGCTGGGATGAAGATCAAGGAAAGTACAGTTGCTCACACCCAAGCATGAGAGGAGAAATCATTGGTTGGCCAATGGACACAAGATAGAAACCAGAGTAGTGTGGAAAGTGCTTGAAATATCTCCTGTGGAAAACTCAATAGGGTCCCCAAAGAGCTAAACCAAAAGACAACTCAGAGTCCAGCTGGGGTCAACTGGCTCAGATTTACAACTGCAAACAATTAGTGTATTCTGATTCTGATAAAATATTCCAAATATAAATCAATTATCTATTGCATTAGTGGCCTGATAGTCAATTTCAGCTATCACAATTCAGAAATTACAAACCATATCCCTCTTTAAAAGACTCTGAGCATCTGGGTTATCATTAAATCACACTGGTCCTCTTCCTAATCCATCAAAATGTCTGATATTTTCTTGACTTACTGCATTTCATCTATAAAAATCAAGATTTGTTCCCATTTTGACATCTCAGAAGTCGAGTTACATTTTGGGTTTTGTGATGATAATAGGAATATTTTTCCCTAGTGAAAAATAAAACAATGATGTATCTGACAACCTTTGGCATCTCAGATTAGCTGAATCATATTATTTACTTTGCTTGCAATTAATATGAACATTTCCAAGCCAAGGGAAAACTAGACCTGTCACCACGCTACTATCCAATATTACTGTAGCTTCTCACCCTGCTAAAAACATTCTCCATGTTTTTCATGCTTATGCAAATCCTGTGAGATAGATGCTTATCACTGCGTTCCACAGATGAGGAATCTTGACTTCAGAGGCGTTAACTCCTGTGCAAGGGCACCTACTCATAAGCCAGTGGTCCAACCCTGACTTTGGGCAGCTCCTTCTGTTCCTTTGACTGCCCGCCATGATTACTTCCAGACGTTTGTTCTGAATATCAATCTGGCTTCCTTATATTTTAAATAAAATCTAAAAACTATCCATATGCTTTGATTACAATTGACAGGCACCTCACAATGTAGACAAAAGGAAGGGGTAAAGATCTCATGTAAAGTTACTCTTTACTCATGAATGGAAGAAGACAAAAAAACTAATCACAAAACCACTTGCCACCTTTTTAACTTATTTTAATTTTAGAAGCCACAGGCTTCACCAAAATTCTAGGGTCTTTATACTGCTATGTAGAAGCCTGTTTGTCCATGAGAAAATGATTTTTTTAAAAGAGAGCATGCTAAAATGCTGCTCTGCAGAACTAAAGTGATACCCTGAGTTGATGAAGTCAATAAAGATAGCCAGTGGTAGTAAACAGCCGTGGAAGAGCAACCTTCAACTCCAGATGCCCTTGAGGACTGCCTAGAAGACAAGGAAATGCAACATAAGATCTGTTGTTTATTGTCAGCTGATCAATAAAATTATAAGCACCAACCTCCTTCTCAAGCATCACAAGGTAGGGCTTGCCTAACATTACCCTCCAAATTACCTTACATTACGTTATAGAAGATGATGGATTTTCCTCAGATAACCATAGATCCAAGCCAATTAAACTTCCAAATTAGCAGTCTGGGTAAAGGACCAGAATTATTTTGAGAATTGATAACTAAAACAAGTGGACTTTGAGAGTTACATATGGCAGCAGATGTTTATAATACTGGTATTTGGAAGGCCGAGGCAGGAGAATGATTTGAGCGCAGAAGTTTTCCAGGCAGCATAGACCCTGTCTCCAAAGAGGGAAGAGCAGGAGGGAAAAACAAGTGGATTTAAAGCCTGAGAGTTAGTGGAGTCCAGTCAGAGTGGGATATAACTGCATCCAGATAGAGGAAACCCTGTGGGAGATGCTAGACAGACAGCATATAAAGTGATTTTCTGAACAGAATATGCTCAGTCACACATAGACTTAGCCAGGGGCGGTTACAGTCTCATCCTATCACACACAAGAGTATATTGCCAAGAGACAGCAAATAAAACAGGGTGGTCCCAAGGTAGGAAAATAAGGAAGAGAGAGACAGGTATGATAATTTCACTGAACCAGTGGGAGCAGGATGGATTAGTGGATAATTGGTTGTGGAATAGTTGGCCAGCGCTTAGGAAAATGAGATGAAACTGGCTCACACTTCTCTCTTTCCTTAAAACAAAATATAATCTCAAAGAATCACAAGTCAAAAATGCAAACATTGAAACCACAAGAAGAATAGGAGAACATATGGGAAAGATTTTTATAATCTCAGAAAAAAAGACTAATAATTTTTTTTTTTTTGGTACCAGGGATCGAACTCATGACCACATGTTGCAAGGAGGCGCTTATGCCACTGAGCTAAATCCCCGGCCCATGTCTAATAATATTTTAAAAGGTAAATATCTACAAAGAAAATGACCAGTACATTTAATTCCATAAACCTATAAGATTTCTACATATTAAAACATCACCACAAACCAGGCCAAAGGATAAGTGACAACAAACAAAATTAATATTTTTAAGTATGTGTTTCCCTAATTAAAATATTTATTTTTTAAAACTTCCTATGCTATGATTAGGATGCTTGTCCTCAAAGATCCATGCGTAAAGGACTGGTCTCCAGGATAGCAGTACTGATAAGTACTGTGGGCCATTAGAGGTGAGGCTTTGCTTGGGCTCCTTGGATCACTGGTCCCATGCCCTGGTCTCATCCTCTCTCTCTGCTTCCTGTGGAAGCACAAGCTCTGACAGGTGCTCCTTCCAACACCAAAGCACAAATGAGGGGCTGCATGATCCTGAATTTGAGTCTCCAAGTGGCAAGTAAAATGAACCATTTCTCTTTACAATTGTCTTAGATATTCGCTGTAATAATACCAAGATAACCATACATACTGTAAGCCAAAGATACTTCAGATGTAAAAAGAAAAGCAGTAGGCATTAAGATACTTCACAAAAACAAAAACACAATGTTTGTATGAAAGATTTTCTTTGGGTGATGAAAACATTCTAGAATTTATTTATGATGATGGTTGCATTACTTGGGTATGTACTTTAATAAACCCCAAACCACACTTTTCAAGATAGTATTTTAATGAAATACTTAAGTATGAATATAATGAATGAAGTAAAAGATTTATACATTGAAAATTACAATACTCTGAAGAAAGAAATTAAAGAGGATTTCAGAAAATGGAAAGGTATTCCTTGTTCATGGATAGGAAGAATAAACATTGTGGAAATGGCCATTCTCCCAAAATTGTTATACATATTTAATGCAATTTCAACCAAAATACTATTAGCGTACCTCACAGATCTAGAGAAATCGTTACTAAAACTCATCTAGAACAAGAAGAGACCTAAAATATCAAAGGCAATTGTGGGAAACAAAGGTATCAAAAACTTTGTCTTGAAATTATACTATAAAACTACTGTGATAAAATCAGCATGGTATAGGAATAAAAACAGACCTGAAGATCAATGAAATAGATTAGAAGATGCAGCCAGAACTACAAATTCACTCAGCTACCTTATCTTTGACCGAGGGGCCAAACACATTCACTGGAAGAAATATGGCCTCTTTAATAAGTGATGCTGAAAAAACTGGCTTTCCATATGCCAAACACTAAAACTAGTTTAGTTTTAGTTAGTTTAGCTAATTAGTGCTTGTCACCATGCACTAAACTAAAGTCAAAAGGAATTAAAGATCTAAATATTAGAATAGAAACACTAAATCTACAGGAAGGCAAAGAAGATAGAAATCTTGAAGATATAGAGGTAGGAACAGGGTTCAGGAACAAAAACCAAACTGCAAGGGAAATATTTCAAAGAACCAAAAACTGGGATCTCATCTTATTAAAAAAAATTTTACATGTCAAAAGAAATCACCAGCAGAATGAAAAGAAAACCCACAAATCAGGAAAAAATCTTAGCCAACTCTTCCTCAAACAAATGACTTCTGTCTAGAACATATAAAGAATTTTAAAAATCAGGCTCCCAAAATTCAAAGACCCAATCCAAGAAAGTTTTTCACCTCAAAAGAAATAACCAACAGAATGAAAAGAAAACCCACGGGGTAGGAATAAATTTTAGCCAACTGTCCCTCAAAGGACATCTTTCTAGAATATATAAAGAATTGAAAAATCTCAGACCCCTCCCAAATTCAAAGACCCAATCCATAAATGGGCATCAGCAATGAATACAAATGTCTCAGATGAAGAAACACAAATGGCAAATAAATATATGAAAAAATGTCCAACATTATTGGCCATTTGAAAAATGCAAATTAAAATAACTGAGATTCTACCTCCCTCTAGAAAGAATGTCCATCATCAAAAATCAACCAATACCAAATGCTGGTGGGGCTATGGGGGAAAAGGAACCCTTCTCCACTGTTGGTGGGAGTAGAGATTGGTACTACCACAGTGGAAATCAGTATGGAGATGCCTCAAAAAACTAGGATTAGAGATCCCATTTGACCCTACTACTCCCCTTCTGGCTATTGTCCCAGATGAATTAAAAACATCATTCCACAACAATACATGTGAACCTACATTTATAAGAGTGCAATTCATAATAGATAAATTTTGGAAACAACCCAAATGCCCAACTGAGGAATGAATTAAAAAGATGTGGTATTTTTATACAATGGAGTACTACTCAGCTATAAAGAAAGATAAAATCAAGGCTTTTGTAGGTAAATTAATGCAACTAGAAACCATAATTTTAAGTGAAATAAAACAGATTGGATCATATTGTCTCCCTTGTGTAAGAAACTGAAAGAGTAAATAAGATCCAAAAGATATAATACATATTGTGAAAAGAAAAGTAATTGCTCAAAAGGAAAGAACAACTAGGATGGGGGAAATGAATGAGGAAAGGAAAAAAATATGTATTTATATATGCACAAGATAGCTAAGATAATTGTACTACTCATTCCATTAGTTCATGGAAAGAAACTGTGAGTGTTTATATTGTTTGACCTGTTTTGCATGCCTGCATCTTGTAATCTAAGCAATGATTTAGGGAAAAACGATGTGTAATATAGTGACCATTGTAAATGTCCTATCACCTTGTTTTGAAATCCTCTATCATTTATATTGTTTTGTTTCCTTTTAATCTCTGTAAAATAAAAAAAAACCTTCAATGAATGGATGAATTATATGATGTAAATAAGCCTTAATAAATGTCACTAATAAATGTACAATAAACACTAAAATAAGTGTTCTTCCTTAATATGCAAAGAAATGCTATCAATGCCTCTTGGAATGGTGTCATCTCTAAGTTTCAAGGACATCACATTGTCCTTATTGTTTTCTTTCCTCTCCAAGAGCTCCTCAGTGTCCTTTACTGTCCTTTTACTCCTAGAGATGGCTATTCCTTGGGATCCTCTACTGACCCTTCTTCCCTTCCTGGGAATTGTCACTGTAAAGAGGGCTTTGGGTAAAACAGGAAAACGACATGCTACTCCTCTTTTCTAACCTCCAGAATTTTATTCCAACTTTCTACTTGACTTCTCTACTTAGCATATCAAGGAAAATCTCTTCCCATCACATCCCTGCCCTGACCACAGTTCTTCTCCTCTTGAACTCCTGTCACTTTTGGTCCTCACCCCTGCCCTTTGCTCACACCTTAACTCAGGTTCACCCCTGGCCTCTCTGTCTTCCTTACATCCCTCACCCCATCGGTTCCCTCTGCCTATCAGAGCAACTTTAAAAGCATCTAGAAATGTCTTTCGATTTGCATTCACTTCTCAACAGGTCACAGTTTCCCTGTAGTTCAACCTTCGTTATTTCCCACTGAAAAGCTCCAAAAACATCCTAGTTGGTTTCCCACTCCATTCTTAAGCCTCTCTCCTCCATTCTCCCAACCCTGAGACTATAACTTTTGTTAATGCAAACAGGCTACCACTGGTACACAGCAAGATGTACCACTCAGACTTCACCTGGAGGAAGACTTTGTGCCCAGAAGCTGAGAGTAACATCAGTCCCTACTTCTAAGTGTAGGTAAAAGACTTATTAACTCGGCCCTCCTAGGAACTACCATGAAGAGCCATGCTGCTTCTCCTGCTCCCTGTGAGGTCAACCAAGACTGTCACTGACCCTCAACCTCAGATCACCTTCTCCCTCTGCCCAGTACACTTTCCTTCTTTTCTTTCCACTGGTGTTAATCCAAGAATGCTCTTCAATAAACACCCTTCCCACTAAATTCCGTCCCAGGCTGCACCCTTGGGAATGCAATCTGTAATAGTCCTTGGCTTTGCTGCTTGAAACCCTGCAGTGAGCGACACTGGGCTGCACTGTTCCAGGTGCATCTTCTCTTGCTGCCCTCCTGCTTTAGACTGCTGCATCTGTCCTCACATGCGTCAGACTCCTGCAGGCCTCAGAATCACCGCACTTGGGGGGCCAAAGTAAGGTTGCATTCTGACGAGGATGACGTTAGCCAAGTGACTGGGGTACCGACCACTCAGCGGTAACACGTTTCTTCAATTTTTCTTCAAGCCTCTTGTGGGAGTGTTTCTGTTACAGGAAGCCTGACATTCTCTATAGCACCTGGTACACAGCTTTGTTCACAGAGGACACTAATAAACAAGATGTATATGAATTAAGTTACTTGGCCACAAATAATCTATTGTACAACCAATCAGTGCCAAAAAGGGCATCTTCAAAAAGGTCTT
This sequence comes from Hydrochoerus hydrochaeris, assembly GCA_004027455.1. Classification (NCBI taxonomy): domain Eukaryota; kingdom Metazoa; phylum Chordata; class Mammalia; order Rodentia; family Hydrochaeridae; genus Hydrochoerus; species Hydrochoerus hydrochaeris. The sequence goes on from PVLA01010795.1 coordinate 17,202, forward strand.
CTACTATAACGAAGGCCAAACCCCAGTGGAGAGAGAGAAGAGACAGGAGACAATTGATACATGCAATTTACAACCAAGTTGAGGTCAGAAATTCTTTCAAGTCAAACTAAAGCACAGACTCAGCCTTGACTCATATTGAAGGTATCCCAGGAAGTAGCAAGAGACACATGAGTCTCTCTTTAATTCCTCTCTATCACATCTCAGAAACCAAGGATTCCTTTTTTTCTAACTACCCATAGTATATCCTTTCTCTCTGATTTGCCAAATTCCAGGTTTCTTTCCATTCAGGATTTCTATCAACAAACAATCCCTCAATCCCAGTTTATTTGTAATTAAGATGGCTTAATCACTCCTGAAATTAACATGTGTGACCTTTTTCAAAAGAATACCTTTCTTTTAAGGCACTAGAAGAGGAAGTAGAGCAATTTAAATAAATTGAAAATTCTAGAAAAATAAATAATCCATTTGCACTTGAAAAATATCAAGATCATACAGGCAAGATCATTTCTCCTTAACCCTGAGTAATGTGTTTGCCTTTGAATTTCCATATTGACAAACAAGCAGATAGATCATATTTTCTTTACGTCATTATTAAACAGCTTTTAAGGACATGAGGACCCCGGAATAAAAAGCAAGTAATAGAAGTTGGTAGGGAAAAGGGGATAACAGATCACCACCCATAAACAAGCCACAAACTTAATTAGCACCATGACTGAAATCCAAACACCCAGGTTCTTGTTTTAAAGAGACCTACTTAGAACATTTCTTATGACTAACCTTATGTTTGTGACTGAAGATTAAAAGCTAAATATTATTTGACAAGTTTTTATATGACGACAGAAAGAGTGGCTAGAGTCCGCTGTTGACTCTGCCGTCTCTGCCAACCTCCTCTGCCTGCCAAAATATAGCTCCCATAAGCACACATAAATTTTATTTTTAATAAATAACCACAAAATAGTTTCATAAACAGACTAGACTGTGGATAATTGTTGCTTACAATGAGTGTGTGTTGCAGTTTCAGTAAATAGAAGCGCCACAGTCCGTGCCTGGCTCGCACTCTCCCTGTCCTATAGACCAGCTCGTGTGGGGACGCCCTGCTGATTTGCTAGGTCGCAGGCCCACGTGCCAGCTCCTCGGCTGCTGCCTTCTTGCAGCGGTTCTCCTGTTTGTCTAAGCACACATCAGGTTTCAGAGCCCTGGGAATTCCAAAGGAGAGCAGAGGTCTCCACGTGGTGTCCGGAAAGGCTCTCCGTGGTGAGAAAAAGTCTCTATGCCCTAACCAACATGTAGATATGGAAGAAGGTTTAAAATGATTTAACAAAGGGCATTTGGGGGAATTAATACTCATGTGATGTGAATAAGCTGTTCTTTCTAGCTAACTTTTCTTGGAATTTACACGTTCCTCCTACTCAAAGGATCCTTTTGGAAGACGGCATTGCTTTTTCCTCTGTTGGCAAACATTTCCTTTTTCTTTCTTTCTTTTTTTTTTTTTGCTCTCTCTCTCTCTCTCTCTCTCTCTCTCTCTCTCTCTCTCTCTCTCTCTCTCTCTCGTTAAGTAAATCAACTGATTCCTTAAGAAAAAAAGCAGCTTATTGAAAGCTTAATGAAATTTTTTTCTCTTTTAGAAATCAGCTTTATTTTTAAGCTCTCTTAACGCCACTTGTGCTCAGTAAATTTCTATGCCGCGAGTGGAGAAGGGTCCAATGCCCCTCATGCATCCAGGTCCCCTTCCCCCAGATACTCCTCACTTCACACTGACCCCAGGAACTCAGGTTTTTGGATTTTTTTTTTATGTTTTGTGTTTCCTTTTGAAGAGGAGGAGAGAACTGAAGATGAAGAGCATTTTATCTCTAATGAAAACAGACCCTTTGGTGGGAAGAGGTGATGATTGATCAAGCAGCACTCAGAATTCCAGGCGTGCCAAGATATCACTGGGTTAAATGGTAGTGATGAGTTAAAAACCCTGTAGTGTTTGAACATAAATAAAATTACTCTGACAACATGCTCCGCATTCCTATTGGCGCTTAGCCATTTACATGTTTTACATTCTACCTGTGGTGACCTTTCCCTTGTTTCTTAGCTCCCACTGGAAATCATTCAACCAGAATTTATTGAGAATTTCTCATAGGCTGAATTCCCCAGGACGGACTGGCCAGTGCCTACAGTGAGGAGGGGGACAGAAAGAAGTGGCCAGCCCCCCAGGGCTCAAGATAGAGCAGAGCTATGGTTGCAGAGCCTTCTGAGCAAGAGGAAAGAGTGACTCACTCACGCTGCCTGCAGGGGGTTGACCTCCACCAGGAGGAATGCCTTGTGGTGTTCTGTGACCTATGAAACACTGGCAGCCTGCACTGCTGCCTCGCACTTCTGTTATGCTCTACAACACTGCCAAGGTTAGACTTCGCATCTTACCCTCAGTCCTCCCATTGGCCTTCGTCCTTTACAACCCTGTGCAGCCTCCCAGCAATACTGCTGGAAACAAACCCTCCCAGATTCCAGGTAGCCAATTGATCTCTTCATCACTTCAAACTAAATTTAACTCTACTTCTCATTAAGTAGCAAGTGTAGAAATCTATAGAGGATACAGAGGTACAAAATCTAACATCAGAAATCAAGTAACCAAACACTAGCTAGGTTAGACACATAAAAAGCTAAGTAGGGAGGAAATACTATAAAACCTTTGCAGCAAATACAGTGAGCACTGAGATAGAGCAGTGAGAAGTGTGGAGTTGGTGGGATTGTAGTTTTCACAGAGGTTCTGCCATGTAAGCTGAAATAAGATGCATACAAAACCTTTTGTAGAACTCCAAGGAACAGCCTGCAGTGTGGGATAGACTCAGAAAAGCAGAGGACAGTGTTAGCACCTGAGTGTGACATACTTAGATCTAAAAGAGCTGTAAAGGATGGTTGGGGCCAGGACAAACCCAGATCAAGAAGAATAAAAGCTATTCTTCATAGGGAATGTTTCAAGAATTTCAGGAAGACAAAATGAAAGTGACCTGTGATATAGAATAACTCTAGTCATGAGAAAGATTGATTAGAAAAGATGAAGTTAGGTGCTAGACTAACCTATGCCTGTGACCAAGTTACAGTGGGACTAGAACACTGTGTAATAAGAGACCCTAGAGAAGTTGAAAGAAATATTTTCCCAATATGAACAGGATTCCACTGTCATATTTTCATCTCCCTATCACCATCACATTTCTAAAAATCAAAAAGGAGACCAAAAGCATCAGACGGTGATCGAACAAAATGCCCACAGCACAATTCAATAGAACTTCTTGCAATGGGGATTCTGGAGCACCTGACATGAGACCTCTGTCACTGAAACACCAAAGTTTTAATTTTGCTTAGTTTTAATTAATTTTAATTTATATCTTCCCATGTGGATAATGCTACCATCATGGGCAGTGCAAGCGCTAGAGAATAAAATTTTACTTCATAACTCAGAAGTATCAGGGCATTTCTGAGAAATCAGCATCAATCTTCTACCCCTTGTCAGACCTCAGTGGCTTTACCGGATTGTGAACATGATGTTGCCTCATTTACCAAAAGCCCCAGGTTAACAAAGATAGAAAGATAAAGTGCTCAGTTCAGGTGAGAGCAGAATTGAAGAATAGTTTCCAAAAAGGATTCCTCTGACTTATTCAGAAAGATAATTTTATCTCCAGGTCTACTCAGAAACACTTATCGGTGATCAGTTAAGTCCATGGAGCTTGGTGAGGAACTAGTTCCCTCTGCCATTAGAGACAGAAGGATTTTTTGCTGGCCTTTCATTTCCCAGTGAGATTTTCTTGATGAGTCATTGTCCCTTTGTAACAGAAGCCCAGTGGGGTGACCATCATGTGTTAAGTGTTTTTATATGTTGATTTGTGGGAACTTTCTAAATCACATAAATCACTTTGCTTAATATTATTCTTTAGTAAGTTTTGAGTCAAGTATTATAATCAGTTCCTGAGGCTGACTTCTACAGGTGTTATTTCAAGAGCATTCTTTCGCAACTGTATTGGAAATTGGTTCCTTGTTACATCAATTCAGATGTAATACGTGTCATGTCCACTGCTTAGCTACATGGACACATGGCCTTTCAGACTCTTTGTTCCTTAGAACCTCTTACAGAGTTTAAGCATGGGCCTAATAAAACCAGAATTAGGTAAATTACAACTCTCTCTCAACATAAACAAGAGAAACGCTGAAAGAAATTCAGCAATTAGAAGCTATGGAAATAACATTTAACACCCACATCAGCTATTTCTCGTGGAATATGTATTTAGAAAACAACTATAATAATGGGAATCTCTGATGGCCTTTTCAAACAAAATGGATTGTCTTGAAACCATAATGAAAGAAATAAATGTGCTTAAAGTCATAGAGATAAAATTGTGCTCAAGTCACAACCTGGTAGGTTACAAAATCCAAATGGTTGGTCAAAACCAAAATTTAAAAATTGAATAGAACAGAACTGAATAAGATTTTTAAAAATCAAATAGAAAGTATCACTGTATGTTAGATATATGAAGGCAAGAAAAATGTCTTGTAAAACTATCAGTAGCATTATGTCAGCATATTCTGAAACATGATGGAAAAATAGGTGTTTTCTACAAAACATTGCAGAGCAGAAAGCTTGAAAGCCACTGATTACCTGATAATGAGATGAGGTTTCTTGCTGGATGGATTTTTCCATGTGACAAATAATAATCAAGCATCTGTCCTATGTACAATTCAATTAGAACCAAAATCTGGATACATGATTGCTACCTCAAATAATTTGCTATCTAGCAATATATACATACAAATAATATACTTCACAGAATACTACAAAAGGTACACTGAGACAATGAGAGAAGGAAACTTTATTGCACATAATAGAAATCAGACAGGAGCATGGGAAAGTTTCCACACTATGGCACTTGACGTCATTCTTGAAAAGTAAATGACTTAGACAGAAAGATCGGTATTCTAAGACCAGCTGTCTCCTGTAAGAGCTGTTATGACTTATACTATGCCAAGAGTCTAGGGTATCATTCTGATTTCATTGCTCATCTTGGTCCATTAATACCGCCTTCAAACATAGAGAGTGAAAGTTGAGGTAGCTTTCTCTCTTATTACTCTTAGTGTTAATAATATAATGCTGTTGATTGATAGCTTACAACTGTCACCTTTAAGAGCAAAGATTTTCAGATAGAAAGGTTCATCTCAACTAGCTCAAAGGTTAAACTACCTGGGGAAAAAACTATTTATTTGCATTAATATGGATGACTTAAATCATCCATAGCCCAGACTCCTTTCTTTTGGTGGTTTGAAAACAAAACAATACATTGTAAGCAAATCCAGGAAAAATTTAGGTCATGCTTTTGCATATGTAATTACAACTCTTATAGGACATACATTAATTAACTTAATTTCACACTTATAAAATATGCATTAATTGGGGGATAGAGGTTAGAGTTTGAGGCCCAGAGTATCAAACATATGTGCCATGAATAATCACAAAAGGCTTTTGGAGATGATTTAGGCAACATATGTGTGCTTTATAAGCACAAAATTATACAGTTGAGAGTAATACTTCAAAATAAAACTTTTCATTATATTTTCTTTTATCATTTACATTTAAGTGTGAAAGTATTTGGTTTTTGCCTTAAACCATTTCCCTTTCTCATGATTCATAACAAGTTTTTCCAGCAGCATTTCAACTCATCGCCACCAAAATGATACAGCAGAGTCTCACACAACTTTACATATTAATTAAGGCAAGTGTTAAAAAAAAAGATTATCTATTGTTGCACAGTAGGTAAATGATCTTGATCATTTTTTAAGATACAATGTGTGTGCATTCTTTCTTTGCTATGGGAAGTAAACTTTTTAATGACTTCAAATAATCAAAGAATAAAAATGACCCTTACATTTCACAGTTTGTAAATTCCACAAGAACAGCCACTGTAGAGATTTTGACATGGCCCGACATCACAATCTTCTTCCCCCAAAATGATTGTTGTTGTTTTGATAATAATGAGTTTGATTTAAAAATGAGAAAATAATGACTGTTCTAAGCTCTACTATAGCACAGTTTTAAAACAATACCCTTAAGTTTTTCAAGTCTTGAAGCAATCGTAACCATAGATTCTACCCAAAATTTAAAATATAAGCTAACCTAAAAGAGTCATAACTTTTTAAGACAGTTTCTTAGGGGTTTTCCAGAACAGGAAAAGTGATTACAAGTAAGCTTGTGTTTGGGTTTGCTTTTTATCCTGGGAGAGTGAACATGAGACTGAAAATATATGTAACTTGGAGAGAAAGGATAGCTCCTTTCTCCAACTGCCCAAATGCCATAACGTCAGATTTTTCACATTCTTCTCTGCCTTGGAGGAATCAGATATTTCCAGGAATACCCAGACTGATGCTTTTCTTTTCAGTAAGATTTCAACTGCCTACCTGTTTACTAGCAGAAGCTATGTAATTTAATCTCCACCACAAAAGACAATCATTATGATTAAATCAGGTGCTGGTTTAACAAGGTATGCCTAATAGGCACTTCTGCTCATCAGATGTTGCAAAAACAACATTCTTTCATTGTGCAATAAGAAAAGTAGCTCAATTTTTTTTCATCTTGTTTCAGACCCTGCTGGAAAGCACAAGCCCTTCACCCCATTTCAGGGACTATGGTCTCAATTTACAGAGCCCATATGAGAGCAGGAGAGGGAGAGATTCTTGTCTACTGTTTGTCCTAACTGCATGTTTTCAATACACCACACCACTCAGACTATGTCTCTCAAAGCACATAGTGAGAAGAATGTGCCTCAGAACACAACTTTTTTCAAACTCAATTGCTTTATGTATTTCCTCTTTCTTTTACTCTCATTCAAGCAGGCACACACAAACAAACACACACATACACACAAACACACACACACACACACAGGTGAGGGATTTAAGGAAAGTGATTTAAGGAAAACCCAAAATGTGTTATGGGGTAAGTAAAAGCAAATGAAAGAACAGAGTGTTAAAAAGAGAAAGAATATAAAAGGGAACACAGCCTAGGATAAGAAAGATACCTAGAGAAAAGGAAAATAAAATACTTTTGAGCATGGTTAAAAGGAAAATATGTCAAAGAAAAAAGCAAGCACACCCAGCCAAATTGCAGTTCACAAGTGGATTGATGAACTATCATTTCTTTTCAAGCCCGAAGAAGGAATGTATGAACCAGTGTCTGCTGTCTCTACCCAGTGTCTTGTCTGCTTCCGTGATTTTGTCACTGTATCTCACATTTTCCTTCTTTCTTTTCTTTTTTTAATCTCTCTCCTTCTCAGGAGGGGAATAGAAGGTGGCCCCTCAATAAATAACTATTATCCCTTTTGAGATGAAGAATGTGGAAAAGCGATGTCAGGAATGCGAAGCAGCCAGGCAGCATTTATGCTTAGCAGAGCTGTTGTTTGCAGGAGAGAAAAGCCAGGGAGCCTCGATGCAAGAATAATAGAGCTGGTGTCTTCAGAAGTCACTGCAGTTGATAGCACCCATTTTGGGGACAACTCGAGGTTAAAAGAAAAACCGATAGAGCAGCAGTGATGCACTGCGGGCTTCTAGTTTATCACTCATGTACAGGACCGGTGCTGGTGCATTCTCTCCCTCCATTTCAGATTTGGGGACACGAGACGCAGATACGTTCGTCTTACAGATTCTGCCTTCTGCGGCAACTCTCACAGCCTCCCTCACCCCATATTATGCACCCCTGCAGAAGCCCGTTTCTCCCCAGGAGTCATTTTCTACAGTAGAAAGGAGTCGTGTACACAGACATGACAAAGATCCTCACCATTTATATCAAAAATGAGAAACTACAAACCAGACAAAGCTGCTTTTGTGCAAGTGAGAGGGAGCTGGAAGATGGAAATATCTGTGTGAATTACATCTAGAAGGGCAACAGTGTGCACATACAGACGTGTGCACATATATATGCGAGTCATTTCCTCATGGCGCCTTTTTAAAGCCCCCTGACTGTTCCTGTGTGCATGTGGCTGTCACATAAAGGTAATATTTACAACTCACTATCAAAAGGTTCCACATATCAAGATGATGGTGACAGTGGCAGTGATAGCGGCAGTTATAGCAAGAATGACAACCAGTAATACTGAGAGCTGAGCACATCTCAGGGATTATCTCAGCCCAACAATGCTTTAAGGTGAGGCCTTTTTCTCCCCGCCAACAAGGGAAGAAATAGAAGCAGGGATGTGTACGTAAGCCTCATACTCAAGGCCACATGAGAGACAAAGGTCTCAAAATTGAGCCCAGAAAATCCCACTCCAGAATGTGTGCCGTTAACCCTTACAGTGCCTGCTCCCTGTGATATCCACGCAGACCCAGAGCCACGGGGCCTTCCAGCTCATCTACCAGACACTCGGGCCTGGCACAGTGGGGAAGGGAATCACACGCCTGAGGGTGACAATGTGTTTGCTGACTACAACTGGGCAAATGTAGGGCCAATTGCTGCAGAATTGATTGGTCTATGGAAGGATCCAAAAATGGAAGGGGCCAAAACAAGCAAACTGCTTCACAGTCTGGCTATTCCTTTCACACAGGCGAAACCATCACTTCTATGATCAAGACCAGCCCTATAGCTGTTCAGAGGACTCCTCCAGAGTGGGTTCCTTACCATCCTCCCAGTGGAGGCACCTGAAGCACCTGTCATCAAAGACATGGCCATTCCTGTCCTGGTACCACCTGAGACCTGAAGTAAGATGCAACCACCAGGTGCCTGCCCAGGATCACAGTAGATGACAGGAAACCGAGAAAAGAGGTAGAAACATTCTGATGTTAGAGTCGCACAAAGATCCAAGTTTCACAGTACTCCCAGTCAAATTCCCTCGTTATTACTGTCCTACACACACTCACGCATGCACACACAAACACAGAATGAGCTAACAAAATACTAGCCAAAAATAGAGAATTGTAGACAAAATTAGACGAAAGTGATTCAAATGAGTGAAGAAAGGGAAAATCTTTCATTCGGCCTATACTGTAATCTTTTATTTAGTAATTATTGAGTATCAGGCCTTAATTAGTATGAAATAGACAAAAGACAAAACAGAAACAATTGACCATCTTTTTGAGACATTTTTGTGAATGACTGTGGTACCTACATTCCCAAAGTTTCTAACAGATTTGAAACAAATAACCTATCTAGTATGTATTTTAGCTGGTATTTGGGATCTCTCCATGTATCTTCTCCCTTTCATGAGCAGGTAACCAATTTCCAAATATAGTTAATTTCAAGTGTCAATGAATCCAAATTATGATTTCACATTTAACTTATTTGTCCAATTTCTCATCCACTTCCTGAATTTTAGCAGTCCGATCTAACTTTAAACCTGCTTTCAAGCAATTTAATTAGCATATACATTTGCAATAGGAGAGGACAGAGTGACAGTATGCTCAGGGACCTGGACCTTCAACTAGAAAATTAAAATTAGTTCTGGTGATGGGAGAGGTATACAAGTAACTGTACACCAGAATGACACAATTTATTTTGAGCATTTAAAAGGGTAAGTATAAAAGATCACATTTAGTGGAAAGATTCAGAGAAGCTGTTATTTTTTCTTCAATTTAAAATTTATCAAATTGTTTTATTTTTAAAACCAAAAGAAAAAAAAGAAAGAAAATAAAAGAAAATCACTGTGGTTCAAAATATTTTAAAAAGATAATATTTAATATCCTCTACCTCTGAAGACCCTGGTGTTGGTTTGTGTATAAAAAAAATTTCAGCAATTGATGGACTGAATCAAGACTTCTGGGGAGAAGTTGTGAGTTTGCCACTGGTAATGCTCACACTTGCTGTGGGAAAGAACTCTAGCTTTAGGCTTGATGTAGAGGCTCAAGCAAAAACTTTACACCAAAAATTGCTCCATCTCTTCACTCTGCCTCCTACTGTGGTGATGTCATTTTGGGACTTCATGTAGTGACTCCTGACAACTTTGGTTCATATTGTCCCATGTTCAGCCTTCAGAGAAGAGCGTGTCCGGAACCCTGTGTGTGTTTTGGAGGCACTCTTGGGTGGAGTCTCACGTTCCATCTCTGAAATGCTCTCTCTGGTTAAGATGTTCTGAATGGTACACTGAAGGGACATGTTTAGTTCCCAGACCAAACTTCAGGGATGACTTGTGTGTGACAACCTACACAAACCAAGTGGAACAGAGTGGAACAGGATGATCCCCCAGAAGAAGGAAGGGATGCTTGATGCTGGGTGTCTCTGATATCTCCTCAACACGTAACTGCATTCAATTACCAAAGCTGGTACTTCAATCTTACATTTCTAGTACACATGATATAGTCTCAGTGAGGGACTTAGGAATGGTAAAAAGCCACTAAATTATTGAAGCTTTAATTTGTATTTGATTTTCCAAGAATGGTTCCAGGGTCTCTTGAATCCTTGTTCTCCCCTGCTTTGGACTCTGGAATTCATCCTGCAGAGTTCAATCATACATCCTAGAGCCCACCATCCACAGAAGAAAAAGAAAGTGTTAACCCTCCTCAATCCAACATGTGCTAAAAAGTAGAGAGAAAGACACCCTGTACCTTACCAATATAGCAAAACTGAGCAAGAGAAACCCACACAAAAGCAGGAAGAAACCAGACCATACACTGAACAGTTGTCCACCAGCCTTCCTCTAGTTTTAGAGCAAATTCTCACTTTGGGGACTTTTTGTCCAGCTGTAGTAAATGCTCTGAAAATCACGATGTAGAGGAGAAAAGGCCATAAAAATATAATAATGACTTTATTCAAGGACAGACAATGCTTTCAGTGAACACACAGGTAAACCACTAACAACATTCTGCAAGTACAACTATGCACACATTTGAACACCCCATCTCCTTTCTCAGATAATTTATCATTGCACTTCTAGAACAAGTTTGCAAAAGCTTCTTATTCTAAGTTGCTACAAATTCTCTTTAGAAATAAATGGAGTCCTATGTGAAACAGTTCACTGCCAGAAAAACATCAGGTACTTAAGAAATATTTTGTTTGTTGAAAGAATAAGATTGGCTAATGCAGTACATATTGCCCCATTTGAATAGAATGTCAAAATTTAACAAGGCCTTGCAGGAGTCCTGGAGATAACAGTGTGAGGAATGACAAAAGCTAGGACTACCAAATGCCACTGTAGATACAAAGGAGGAATTATCTTAGTTTGTGAGTTTGTGGGTTCATCTACATTAAATCTCTTTAATAAAGTAACAGTACTGCTATGTGTTCCTGTCTTTGCCAGCCTTATTCAAATAAAATTGATCTTCTAAATACAGTTAGTTTTTTTGGCAAGAGTATTTTACTCATAAAAATTATGTGATAACTTATACATGATTAGCAAGCTATAAATGAACCTTTGAAACACTCTAATAAAATGTACATTTGCATGATGAAAGCTCTAGTATATTTGAATATAAAACCCCTGCAACACACACTGCACAACTCTGAGGGGCTGGCAAGGAGAGGGGTTCTGTTCACATTGGGCTTCATGTTAGTGGTACCTTTGGAAATGGGCAATGCAGTAAGTGGTCTAGTATATGTCATTCCCTCAAAATGCAGGGTTTATGCATATGTGTCTATGTGCACACATGCATATCTCCATAGTTATATATCTTAATTTACATTTAAAAGTTCAAAATTTTTCCTTTACTCAACAGGTAATGAATTGCTTTGGAATTTCCACAATGCATTCGTCATGTGGAAGCCACCTACCAGCCATTCATATTCCCCTACTATCATTCTACCTTGGATAAATTATAAATTGGACCTGAATTATCCAGACATTGCATGTCTATCCATAATTTTATTTAAGTAATCCACATGATTTATTTCCCACTGTGTGCGAGTGGGAAAGAAAGAGAGAGAGAAAAGAGAGAAAGAGAGACAGAGAGAGAGAGAAGGAAAGAAGGAGAGAGGGAGAGAGTGGGAGAGAAAGAGAGAGCCTAAGTATTCATTTATCAACCCATGATAGTCTAAGCAGACTCAGAAATACATAGAATCTACTCTTAGTTGATTCAACTGCAAAAACAAACTATACGCTGCTATTAAGACCTACAAAAGGTCATGAGCTTAAAGGAAAATTGAGAAAATTGACAGAAGGTCTAACATTTTCTCTTAGCTGAAATTAATGTGAATTGATTACATGAAATTTTTGATTCTAAAAATGAAAACCAAGTGGGACTATAACTGGAATAACACTTCTCTAATCTATTCTAATTGGATCTCAACCAAGTTTCCAGGATAGAAAAGACTTATGACTAGTCACCAGTTTCTAGTACAAGTTTCAGTTTTCAAAATATTTCCTTTAAAAGAAAAAAAAGAAAGAAAATGGCAGAATACCAATTTTGAACTTTAAAGAAAAGTATCTTTGCCACGTATATTCCTGGAATATTGCTTAGTCCTGTCTCACTTTTTCTCCTTACCTTAACAATTCTGCCCAATTAACAAGATTCTCCCTTTGTTCAGGGCCACTGTGTTTTACCATCCTGGAGAAAGGAAGAATAAGTATCTGCATCAATGTAGCTCTTCATGTATTTAATCCTCACCACTAAGGTAATCTATCTATTTTTCCCTATTTCCTTCTGCATAGATTTTCCTATAAAATATATACTCATACTGTCTGTTGATTTATATCTATGGGAAATCAATACCTTTCTTAATGCTCCAAACTCTTTCAGAAATAATCCATTCTCAGCAGCAACAAGAAAATCTTCATGGAGAGAATTTACCTGTGGAATATTACACAGCAATCTTTTGAACATGTTACTATCACTTCACATAATGATACATTTTGTTCTTTCTGATTAGATAGTGTTTATAAACAAAATATATCCACTCTAATAGTAAACCTAGGAAAAAAGTCATCTTGCCAGTAACTAATTGTTATTGTTTATGTATAGATGTCCCCCCAAAGCTTCATGCACTAATAGGTGGGATTTTCAATACTGGATCATGGATATGTAATGCTAATAAGATTAGCATAGCTCTGGATGTGCCTGAATTTATTGAAGACAGAAGACCCGCCCTAAGGGTGACTGGCACCAACCAATAAGCTTGTAGCCTGAATAGAATAAAAAGGGAAAGGGAGATTTTCAGCTGCTGCTATTGTCTGCCTACCCTGCCCAGGACTGTGTCTCCTCTGTTATGCCACCCTGTCTTGAACCCAGCTGATTATGGACTGAATCATCTACAATCTATGAGCTAAAATAAACCTTTATTCCTTTAACTTGTGGGTGTCAGATATTTTGTCCTAGCAGTGAGAAATATAACTAACATACCAGCAGTAAAAACAGTCACATATTTGTGGCAAATTTAATTCCTTCTCACTTCTATTTTAAAAAGTAGTTTGGAGATGACTAAGCTGTTTGATACTAAGTCAACCAACATCCTTACTGCTCTCACAACTTCAAAGATCCTCATACAGGAGACCTTGAAACTGAAACAATCCACCTGAGATACAGCATTCAAATATGTGTAAGTAATGACACTGGCTTCCAAAGTATTTAAGGAACATATCCAATATTCCACAGGTAATTAGTGCCATTATCAAAACAATAGTCCATCTTCTAAGTTTGAGGCCAGTGTTCCTGGTTTTCAAGGAATCCAGTAACAAACTATAAATAATTACAAGGTGTGTTATGTTCCTCATTTTTCAGTGTATACAGGATAAAACTCCATTTCAGAGGATGGTCTGACAAAACTATAAATAACTGACCAGGATAAACAAAGGTTTTCCCCTCTGCCATGGGAATATTATCTCTCACAAATACACCCACAGAATGGGGGTTCCCTCACACAGAATGGGCAGAGGGATTCTGTATCTGTAAATTGCATTTACTTTATAAGTCTTTCTCAATCGAGTGATCTTGGGCAAGAGGCAGCACACTTGGTGTGGCTTTTCCAAGGGAACTGCAGGAAACCCCCAGAAGTGCTAAGAAAGGAGACTCTCCAAAAGGCCACCAGCAACTTTCCCATTTCGAAGAACCAAGTCTTGCCACCAGAAATACCCCATAACATCAGTTCTCCTGCAGCATGCTGCAAACTGTCCCAGGCACAAAAGAAGATGACAGGAGCCTGTCTTGGAGCAGTGAATGGAGCAATACATCCTTGCTCAAAGATCTTGCTGGGAAGCAATTTGCCCTCTGAAGGGGGTACTTTCTTTCTTCTTTCTGTCTACTTGTTTGCAGAAAAGCTTCCCTCCCCCAGGTATGTGACCTGTAAGTGGGTAGGTAGAGAGTCAGATTCGTATATTAGCTTTGAGTTCCAGCTGCACCCACTTTATATCCTCACATAAAACTCAGCCACCTCTCCTGACTTTCAGAAACTATTCTTGAGTTGGTTCAGAGTCTGCTGGGAGAAAATATGGGGTTGGGCTCAACTGAGTGTCTTCTCAGCTCATGTCAGGGGGGAAGTATAAAGGTGACAGATCCTTTGGATATTTATCATCCAATTGGAAGGTTCACAAAAGAAGTTGAAGCTAAGACCAAAGTCTTAGTCTTACTTGTCTTTGGCCAAACTCAGTAGACAGTCATGAAATTCTGGTGTTATTATCCCTTATCTAATTAAGTCATGGATAGTTTCATTGAAAAGAAAAAAAATGTTTGAGTAATTGTAGGGAAACCAGGACTGTTACAGGAGTTGAGAAAGAAAAGGTGGGTTCCAGGTAATTCTGAGTAGATGGAGTCCAAAACCACATGTCTACATCTGGGTCCAAATTTAGGCTTTGCCTCCTAGACAGTGATGATCTTAGAGATGATCTCCGTGTTTCTGGTAGCTGAGGGCAGTTGTTGATGCATAAGGTTGTTTTAATGATATGCATGAGGGAGTCCTTTGAAAACTGTGAGGAACCATACAAAGCATTATCACATAGAAAAAAAATAGATAACTGTACTACTAATCTCTGTAAATTCATGAAAAAGAACAGTCTGCTTTCATTGATTGTTTGATCATTTTTATGCCTAAATGTTGTAATCTGAACAACTAGTTCTGAGATTAACACTTCTAGTGTTAATTTCCTATTTTTTTTTTAAATTCTGTATCTTTTCTACCTTTTCTTTTTTTAAATTAAAAAAAAAACTGGGAAATAATTCCAAGAGATAGTAAGTGAGCACTTCAGTATTTTCAGGCTAGTGGATGTAAGATAAAGAGATGCTGACTTGGATAGGAGAAAAGGAAGAAAATTACCTTAGGGTGGGACATCAGAATGGAGGGAGAAGTCAAGAGACCTAGGTTAGGCTCAGAATTCCCTTTAACTCTCTCTTGAAAATCTGATAAGTGGCTCCCTGCTTTCAGGCACACAACTTTGGTGACCCCAATAAGATCTACATCTGTGCTCCCATTCATGCTTGTCAGCTGCAACCCTGGCCACCACACAACCAGCCCAATTGGCCAAAATGCACGTGGCAGACTGGGACAACTCTTGGCTTTGGATGAACCTTGCTATCTTTGTCTCTCCACTTTTTCGTTTCTTCCTTTGAAAACCTGACATTGCCTTCAAGCTTGCCACTCTGGCCTGGGATTTGGGATTATATGACATACATGAAAGCACTAGGGAAACGCATATAGTGAACATTATCCAAGCAACCAAACCTGAGTTGCTGAGGAGACTGAGGGATTCAGCCTGTCATGATTGTACTTTATGACACCCTGTGCTGGGTACAGGAAGAACAGCAAGGCCCGGAGGCACTCATCGTCAATCGCTTTGTGAGGAATGTGCCCATGTTCCTCTTGTTATTTTTCTAGCTGTGGGAGTTCACCATTGCATTCCTACTTGATACAATTTCCCTCAGGCTATGGTGACATTTTCGCATATTTAATTACTCTAATAAGCAAAATCTGAGACCAAGTGCATATCACCTACATTAAATCTCTTCTCACATCTACACACTCATCATCCTTCTCACACACCTCCCAGACCTTCATTTCTTGACTCACACATTGCTGTAATTTATTCATCTCAAGATGCACTTCTGTCTTTAATCATTTAAACAGACCTTTGGTGCCTATTTAATTGATTCTTCCCAGGTTTTAATTTGCATCTTTGACTTTGCTATCCTGATTTCTTTGACTACTCCTCTCTCTGTGTGACATATGTTTATGTTTTAACAGGTTTTCAATATTCTGCAAGACTTCAGAGGCCAAGGTTGAAAGAAAATTGCTATTTAAAACAGATTCCTATTTGATGGCCTGGGAAACTAATCAAAATCAAGAGTAAATACCCCGTGAGTGTTTGGAGACACAAAACCAGGTTGTCCTTGGGTGTCCAGCCACCCAGAGCCAACTGGCTAGCACCTGAACCTGCAGAAGATCATTTATTTCTCTCTGGGGTCCCTGCTAAGATGAGGAGAATTCCAGAAAGGTGCAGGTTTCTCATGAAGTATTTCAATTTGATTTTGCCTCTCTCTGATTTAGGATCTACTGTTTGTTTCCCCTGTATTTGGGTTTCCTTTTTGTTTGGAGGGAAGGAGGTCTTATTGCAATGGGGAAAATGTTCTAATAAGTAGATGAACTGGAACATTAAAGAAAGAAGACAGACAAGTCACCCACCAAAGGGCATATTGCACAATGCCCTTTGAGAACAAGATATTTCTTTTTAATTTTGGGTGGATTAAATGGGAATGAAAAGTCCTATAAATTAAAAGCATCCACAGAAGGCCCAAATGATAAGAAGTAAAGGGAGACAAGATGTAATTCTTCCGTCTTCATGAACGCACCCTACATATGATCCAATGAGAGTGTTCTGGCTTGGCTAACCTGGGCTTAGTTTATGTAAACATTTCAATTTTTACTGGAATCCTGCCACCAATTCTTCCATTTACCTTTTCTTGAATGTATAATGGGAGCCATAAAGTAGAAATTATTTCCCAGCCATATTATGAAAAGGAGATGTTATTTCTAAGCACCCAGTGCAGTGCAGTGCCTACCTGGCAGGCACAAGGTTCTGAGTTCAATTCCCAGTACCAAAAAAAAAAAAGAAAGAAAGAAAGAAAAATTGGAGCTGAGCTGGGGATTTTGCTCAGTGATATAAGTGCCTGCCTTGCAAGCACGTGGTTGTGAGTTCGATCCCTGGTCCAAAAAAAAAAAAAAAGAAAGAGAAAAATTGGAGCACCCCAAAATTCTACATGACAGAGAAGTACTGAATACTGTGGGTACCACATGCATTTATTATATTCTTCAACGGAAAAAAAATTACTCAAGTTTTAATCACAAGCATAGAATCATTAAACTTGCAATGTGAATATATAATTTCTTCCAAAAAAAAAACCTAAGAAAACATTCCAAGTCTTGCATTTGTTTTAATGAGCTTCAGAACTAGCTATTGGCACCCAATTTTCTAATCAGTTTGATGTCTTTAGCATGCATCTACCTTCTTATTCTACTTTTAAGTATTCTTTCTTGAAAAGTGGTAAATTCACTTTAAACATAACCCAAGATCTTGATACAAAGAGCAGATAATCTTAATGTTTTTTCTTATAATTATAAGACCTGGTTTTTGAGGGTGCATAACTTTACATAACATGTGCAATATTATAAGTAATACCAATAGCTCCTTTATATTTTTATGAAACCTCAATCATTTGTGACTATGAAATAGTAATTGTGAACTGGACCCACTCTATCCATATATTTTTGCTCTTTTGTTCCTAGACATAAAATTTTCCATTCATGATATTGGAAACTCCAGCTAAATGATTACATGGAGATTTCAGCTCCACTGCATTTATTCCTGAATCCACCATTGTGGTTAAACTGGTGGAAGAGTGAGCTAAGAAACCTGGATCAGGATATTTAGAAGATAAAACTTATGGAGATTTGAAAAGAAAGACAGAAAGGAGACCCCAAATCACACAATAGGAAAAGAGAAAAGACTAAGGCCCCAAGTTGCCCTATTCGGTAGTTCATTCATTTCATGAAGGTCCTGAAGAAAGCCATGAAGCAGAGATACCTCCTCTGCTCACCACGGAGAGACAGGAGCGTGGCTGTCCCTACCCAGGAGAGATGAAGTACTAAGCCCACACTGGGAGGAAAGCAGTCACCTTCTAGTCTTGAGCTTTGAGGCTCATGGGAAACATGAGTCCAGAGGTGCTGGCCCAGTGAGGAAAGCATTTAATGGTCCAGCAAAGGGAATGCTCTGCAGATGTTAACAACCTCTGCTCCAGAGCTTAGATGATGAAATGAAGAAAAAACGTTAACAGAGAGCATTAAGAGTTAAGTAGTTCTTAGTGGAAGGAACTAGAGGCAATGATCCAGTACACTGGGTATCCTGAGAAGAAGCACTGATGGCCTTCCTCCATTCTGCCCTATGTACCCAAAATCCCTCAGACACTATCAGGCACTCAAAAACTAGCATGCAGCTACCCAAGCGTTTGAATAACAAAGTTGGAAAAGGACAGCCAAAAACAATAAATTGGCCTCCCCTGTGTGAGCCAGACCCAGCCATGTATAACTACTGAGCTGGAATAAATAAGGCCTCTAGTGAAAATCAGAATAAGACCATTCGAAAAATTCAAAGAATAAACTCAAGAAAAATCACAAAAGTTAGTCATAAACTTGCTAAAATACAGTATTTCCAAAGTAGTAAAGCATTGGTTTAACAAATGTTATAATTACTCACAGAGGAAAGAAATAAAAAGCTAATGTAAATAAGAAAAAGATCATCTTGAACCAGCTTGAGAGCTCCTGACTTCAAAACAAAATATCTACATAGACAAGTGTTTCCTCAAAAATTTCTCCAGAATTAATAACAGAGATTAAGAAGCTGAGGCTACTCCTTAGCTAGAGAACACAAAGCATTAATGTCTCTAAGTTCGTTTTTGTGTTACAATATTATATGAAATGTGAATTATACTGTAAACTGTATCTACATAAACATCAAAATGATTTAACTAATTTGCATTAGAGAAATTTTGAAATTTAGTTTTTATTGAGCTTGGAGGAAAGCCAATACTTGCAGATACGTCATACTGGTCCTATATATTCTTGAGCTGTCTAGGATACCATCACTTCCTCATAGAAAGCCAGCTGCTCCAGTTTAATAAACATAATTGTGGAAGAACTTGTATATTCCCCAATCTATTGGAAAGTAACGAACTGACCGATTGCATGAATATCACATTAGGAAGCATCCTTCAGATATGCATATTCCTTCAGGATTAATTAAGAAATTGATTTGGTTGCTGTAATAAAGACCCAACATACTAATGGCCCTAATAATATAGATGTATTTTTCTTCCCATGCAAAAGTTTTGGCTGGTTTGGTGGTCTGTGTAGGAAGTCAGGCTCTATCTATATTGTTCTGCCATCTTCCATGTGGTTCAAGGTGACTCTTCAAGCTCTTGCCAATGTGACCACATCCATCCGTGAGAAATTCTTTCCATGTGTCATTCTCAGTCATACTCCAAATGCCCAGAATTTAATCATGTGGCCACATAAGATAGAGCAGGAAATATAGTTGTTTACAGTTGTGTCTGGATGTCCCCTCAAAGCTTCATACAGCCATGAGGGTAACTTCTAGAATTTGTAATTAATTCATGGTCCAATGCTGGCATTATGAGTGTGAATGCTATACTCACTCTAGGGTGGGTGTGGCCTACATAAAATATAAGGGACAAAAATGTCTTCTGGTGTGTGCTTCCTTTTTTGCTCTTGCTATTTTTGCTATTTTCTGGCCACCATGAGCTGTTGCCCTCTGCCATGTGCCACCTTGCCTTGGAGCCAGCCAAGTATGGACTGAAACCTCCACAAGCTGTGAGCTAAATAAACCTTTCTTTCCTTAATTTGGGGTGTAAGATATTTTGTCTCAACAATGAGAGAAAAGTACCTAAGACAATAGTGTTTAGCAAAAATAACCTCATGCTCTCCTTTAAAGAAAATGATCTATACATAAGTAATAAAGAAGGAAGTAGATATGGGGAACAACTAATCTCTGCCAGACTCAGATAAAATTAGCAGTATTACAGAGCTGTTTGTTCATTGTTCAGTAAAAGAACTGTAGGAATTGTATTCAAGATATGATAGGCACACATATTAGCTGACAGTCTGCAGACCTATCAGCAAACATATAAATTTAATTTACTGAAAGGAAGATCAAGCAAAGTATAAAATGGGAGTCTTTGATAATTGAAATCAATGAAGCAAAGCATTACACCATTCTGAATCAGGGACATCATCAATGGACTTTTAAAAATTTTGAACTATGAGCACTAAGATAAAAACAACTTTGTGAAAAGCAATAAGATAATACTAAGAGCTATTTATTTTCCCCCCCAAAAATCACATAATATGATAGATGCTTATTGAAGTACATTGTCAAGGTAAAAACTGGAGTAAAAAACCAAGATTGTTTAGCAAGATGGCACAGGCAAAGACTGGCAAGTGGCACTCAGCAGACAAAACGTGGACTCAGGCACATGCTGGGGAAAGGAAAGGAAGCGAAAGTGAAATTGGGAGCAAGGGAGGCTGGGTAGTAAAGCAGGCCCCACTAGGGACTCAGGTCTCAGCTAAAGTCATGGGGAGCTTTCATTGTGAGTTGGTCTGCCTGGATTACCTCACATCAGATCGAAGATGACACACATTGCTCAGCCGATGCACGTGGGCTGTTCTTGGAAAGAGACTGACTCAGTGGAGAAAACTTTCTAGAACTGCGACAGATTCTAAAGGACACTGACATTTGATGACTACCTGAAAGCAGCTTCTACAGCACATAGGACAATGTCTTCCTAAAAATCAGACAGTGAAATGTAGATCACCATAAAGTCTGGTGAGCAAAGCTTCACGAGCACCTGCTGAATGAAAAGGACACCAGCGGGAGATGGTATTAACAAAGAATTCAGCAGACCCTGTGGGAAGCCCTTGAATTCAAACCTTCAGATTTCTCCCATGCTGGGTAGACCTGTTCAAGTCTTTCCACACTACAACAATCAATGCCTGGGTCTGGACCATCAGGAGGGGGCCCTTGACCTTGGGGGTAGGCAGATTTCTGCAGCCACAGCAATCTCCAAAATAGGCAGAAGGCCAGAGAATATCATCGGGCAGCATCCTAGCAACTGGGGCGTTATGTGATTTGTTCCAGCAGAAGGATCTGGGTGCACATCTCTGAGTCCACCATCCAGGAAGCATTAGATATTTTTATCTTGTGACTAGAGAAAATGTTAAAAAATGAATTATGCTTTACATGGAAAAGAAATTCAATAAATTATCCATGTAAAACTGACAGGTCTTGTTTCCTTGCATTTTCTTCATAGCATACTGGGTAATTCTCTGGTAAATTAAATGTGTGACTGATAATATAAGACTCTACTATATAAATACTTCTATCCCTCTCACTCCTCCATTCTATTCTTGCCAGCAAATTCATGGATTTATTTTCCTTAAACACACACACACACACACACGCACAAGGCCAAGGAAGTCAGGTCAAGTCTTAGTTCCTTTCACCTACCTTCATTCAGATTCTCCTCCCAAAGTTCATGAAATAAATTTCATTGCTCTCAATGCTGCCGAGCCAGGGCAAGAACTACCCGCAATTCCTGAGCTCTGCATCATGTTGGAACTTTGGGCACTGGGAGAACAGGCAGCTTGCTCGCTGCCCTGGTAAGCAGCTGGGGGCCTGCGGGCTAAGAATCAGACATTGATCCATCCCCCCCACCATTAGTAAGTGGGACCCGAGGTCTGAATATCTCTTGGGAAGATGAATGTATTCAGTGCAGCAAGGGCAATTTCCTTCTACCATTTTTTATCACTGCAAATATTTTTATCACTGTTTTGCTCAGTTCTGATTAATGGTACTGCTCTATTCAATATTCTGTTTTTATAAGTTCGATATTTCCTTCCATTTTGCTCTACCTGATTGAAAGAACAGCTAATGTGAACAGAACGTGATGTAGTATTGTGCCTATTGCTGGTGTCCTGGTGACCTGATGTGAGGTTCTGTGCCAATTTCACTGCATTGCCTCACATGGGTTTGTTCTGTCTTGTTCTGCTGTATTTTGCAACCTTCAAAAAAAAAAGTAGATAACAAAGTAACAAAATTACTCCAAAAAACTTCCAATTACACCAAAGCTGTTCCATGGGACATGGATGAGGAGAAACTCAAAAACAAAGCAACAGAATAATATAAGGTGATTAAAAAGTAAATAACAACAACAAAACAAGTCAGTAAGGTACTGAGCAACCTGAAACAGGATATAACTAAACTGATAATGGACTTAAAAAGTGAAAGGAGGAACAGAAAGTGCTCTGAAGGCTATAACTGCATTTATGTTTATGTGTAGGATTGATAACCATGTTGCTAAGTTTTTATTGGATCATTGAGCTTCTTTGCAGCCTCACTGTTTGAATGTCTACTCTACATGCTTTAATTTTGTAACTTGAACGACTATGTCTAAGAAGATAATATGTAATTTATCAACTAGTGATTTCTTGCTGTTTATTTTTTTTTCTGAAATTCTGTATTGTTTCTACCCCTTTTTCTGTTTTGCTTTTTTCCTCTTTAAATAAAATTTTTAAAAATAAATAAATTTCATTGCTCTGTCAGGAAGAGAGTCCTCCTGCTTTTACACAGCTAGTACACACACTGTAGCAATGTCTGTCACCTTCAGACTCTCCCTTTACCGGTCTAAAGCTCTACATCTTGCATATTTCACATGTTTTCTCATTTTAAAGTCTTGGTCCTGCTGTTTTCTCTAATTACAGTCATGCCTCTCTCCATGTCCTTGCCAAATTTCTTAAACTAGCAATGTGTAATCATTGACTCATATCTACACTCCAGTTCACACTTTTCTACTCAAGTGTGCCTCCCTGAAAGCTGAATCACTCTCTTTGTGGCAAATTAAAGGTATTTTTACAGTGCTCAAACCTGATCTTTAAGAATCATGAGGCCATGAATTCCAGCCATCATTGTTGCTGACATTGTATTTGATGGATATTGGGAGTTGCTTTTGTCTTCCGCCACTCATTTCTTTTCCTCCCTCCAGTTACTAACTGGATAAATTCCCCAAAGCTAATTTGGTCCATTATCTAAAGTTTCTGAACTTTAGCATTACAAGTTCTCATTATTTCAAACATTCCTCATATGCTGATAATTCAGATGTGTCCCCATTGTGTCTACTTGTGCAATTTTAACTCAGGTCTCCTCTCTGTCTCAAGAACATTTTAATTTGGACCCCAGACTTCACTCCCACATCAAAATGACCACAATCAAATTCATCAACCACAAGAAAGAAGGCTGATTTGTCAACTTCCCTAGCCCCATCAGTCTCCTATTTCCTCTATGAAAAAATAAAACTATTTTTACAAAAACATCTAAGAGCACAAGATATGAAGGAAAAAAAATGAGAAAGGCCACCTTTCCCTACTTCTCCAGCTATAATCCTAATATTCTTACTGCTTTTACACCCTCTGTACCTTTTCTGCCTTTGCTTCTTATTTGTCCTACTATTATTTATCCTATATGTTGTTTCCAAATGTAAATAAATTCCACCATTTTTTTCTCTTTTAAAAGATGTCACTTTTAGGTTCTAAAAACTAGAATCCAGACTTGTAAGCCTGGCCATTAAATTGCCTTGAAATGGGTCCACTTTTCCTGGACAGCCTCACCATAGCTCCAACTGGCTGCTTGAAACACTCTCAGCTCAACATCCTGGCTGTGTGGTTTTCTTGAACATCAGTGACATTCTTCATTTATTTATTTTATTTAAATCTGCTCCTCTTTGGATCCACTTTAGGTTTAAGCTCTAAGACATACTCTCTTCTAGAGATAGTCTTCTCTATATATGGCTCACAAATCTCAACCGTCTACTACACACAATAGCTGACACACATAGTGCTTTCTGGGGATATAAAATCATTCCATGAGATTGCAATATCACGAAGTCTTTAGTACACTTTAGCAACATATCTGTACATAAGAACAGGTCAGCACACGCTTCCCAAATTAAGATTAGTTTTCATGCTGTGTACTAATAAAATAGCATGATAGGAACGCAGTTGTCCTGCCCAAATTTGCAAAAAAGAAAAAAGTAGAAACAAATCCACTCTGTGTATCCTCGAATAGTGAGCACAAAATGTTGAAGTATAATAATTAAAATTATCCCTAAAATCTACAATTATATCTTTATGATTGTGTGATTTTTATTTCTAAATGAAATAAAGCAAAATCATAATTAAATAACAAGAATAGTAGATGACAATAAAAATGCTCTTTTGCTTATTCTTCCTTAGAACCCACCTAAGTAAACTGTTACATAGATATATATGTTTATCTTAAACAACTCTGACCCTTTCTATATATAAATATATATATACATATATATATTATTTTTATTAAACAAGACCACACAAATGAGTAGGAAAGAAAACATTTTGTCAGCCTTATGCTCGGACACTTACACTAAAATATTTTTGCCAAGAAGAAATAGACTAAACATACAGCAAGCCAAATGGAGATGCTTACTTTAGTGACTAGAGAGAGGTACTTCTTATGATTTAAGACATTAGACCATTATTTGAGAATGTTTGGAAAGAGTACACAATTGTTTTATATGACTGACGATCCTCATACAAAGTTCTGTATATCCAAAAGTTTGTGCAAGCACAAGTGACTAATACTATGGCTTTAAGTTACATTTTAATTCTTTGAAAATGACTTTACAAATGTTTTTGAGGTTAGCCTCAATCTTGATAGCTGTATCTTTTTTATTTTAAACAAAATAAAACAAAACAGAATAAAGCAGATCAGAACAAAACAATACAAGGAACACAGGATTTCAAAACAAAGCAAGAGGAAATCAACAGTGGCCACCATAATGTCTCTTGTTTTCTTCAAAAATAGTTATCCATATCTTCACATGCAATGAATTCAAACAAAACAAAATAGTGTAGAACCAATAAAAACAAAAGAATGAAAGCATTACAGGCCTTCAAAACCAGACAATAGGGAAATCAACAATGGCTACCATAATATCTCTTGTTCTCTTCAAAATAGCTGTCCATACCTTCACATATATGATGGCTGTATCATTTTTTACATAAAACAAAATACACTCAAAATAAATTGTGATTTTTTTAATGTTTGGTCATCTCTAAGCATTGCTTATCACAGAATTGGAGCATAAAAATACATTTCTTGGATATACATCAATTCATTTGGTCAGAGTTTACTTGACCATCTCTCATTTACAAGGTCAGAATTTTTAAAAGGACCAGTTTATAATACATACTAGTGGTTTTTTTTTTCCTCAAGTGAAAATTCCTTTTTGGCATGGTATGGGAGTAGATTGGAACAGTGGTAGTCTTTCTGTGTTCAACTGATTCGTATTTTCCTGTTTTATTTTTTATTAGCACAGATTTGCATTACATACATACTACCTTGCTTAGTGTCACCTGGCACATATTTTTGAGCCCTGTGTTACATTCTGGAGATCCAAAATAAAAGAGACAGATGCAGCCTTTGTGCCCATTGAGTTTGCATTAAAAGAGATAGGTGATCATTAAGTAATATTATAATTACTTGGACAACAATTTAATCACAATTATGACAAATATTCAAAAGGAGAAATACAGCTTGGTTAGTGAAAGACCTATTGAAGGGAGCAAGTTGTAAGCTGCTTCTTTAGCCATTACCAGCCCATCTTCTGAACCTATTCTTTATTCCTAGGAAACATTTTATGAAAATTACTTGTAATCAGCAAACTCCACAGTGCCTCTGGTGAGTGACTCAGCATGATCCTGCAAATATCTCAGAGAGATCAGAGTACAAGAATTTGAAACCAACATGTTTTGACCAAACTTAACCTGTGACATTCAACCAGGGTAAGTTAGATATAAACAGGTATCTTGGGGAGCAAAGACGCATTAGACAAGTTCCCAGTGATGCATGGTGAGTAGTTCCCAGCATAGCCTCCTCCAACCTCCCAGTAAATACATGAGCACTTAGCAAGAAAGGCTGGGGTGGTCACAATGACGATGGTGAAAGAGCTACGATTAATAGTAACCTAAAACCAGAATTTAGGAGGAATTGACATTAAACATAAGGAAGTAGAACCCAGGTTGTGAAACATATCAAGACTTAAGCACATGGCATAGGAAAACAGTAAAGACTCCTTGACAAGTGGTTTTCACTTCTCAGGCCCTTGCTGGCAAGATTCAGACATGCAGAGTCCATTGAACAGAGAAGAGACAAGTGGTCCTCAGATCCCTGGGAATTACTTTGAAGGCTGACATCTACTTCCAGGCATAACTGATACTGGCAGTAGGAAGAGAAATCAATGATACAATATGGCAAAATCAAAGAATATGTTCTCTGATTATGTGACTAAATTCTGGTTCATCTTGGTGCATCTGGAAAATTGGGCCACTAAGAAGTTATTTGCTCTCTGTGACTCATGTAGACCACTTAGTGTGCCAAAATAATAATACGCATATTTGACATTTCTAATTTTGATTTAGTAATGACTAAATAATATGATCTTATGCTCTGTGACTTCACTTTTAAAGATTTCTACCTGCAGAACCAAGAAAAGGAAAAATTGTCTTGTAAATTGTTTGTTCTATGAAATGTATATTCTTAGAAATTATATGGGAACTTGGAAATATCTTTAAATATATGAAATAAACTTACTTTTAAGTCTTCTGGTAAACCAAGAATTTTTTAGTAAAGGGCATTGTTATACCCTAATTTAATGGTTTTGTTAATTCCTAAATTTTGCCATGTTATATCTGATGTTGGAAGCTGGGAATGTATCCAAAGGCAGTCACCTTAGAAGACAGTGCCTAGGACTGGGGCTCTAGCTCAGTGTTAGAGTGCTTGACCCTGAGTTTATTTCAAGGACTGAAAAAAAAGGAAGGGGGCCAGGGATTTAGTTCAGTGACCTAAGTACCTGCCTGGCAAGTTCAAGGTCGTGAGTTTGATCCTTGGTACAAAAAAAAAAAAAAAAAGGAAGGGAAGAGTGAGGAAAGGATGAGAAGGAAAGGGAAGGAGAAGAAATGGAGGGGAGGGAAGTAGAGGAGAAAGGAAGAATAATAACTACTGATGCTGGATAAATCCATACATTATACCTTGATTCTACACCTAGGCATATATTTAACAAAAACTGTGGATATATGACTATCCACCAGATGGATGTTCATAGCAACACTATTAATAATGGCCAAACAGTGGGAGTGATGTTCATCAAACAGTAATAAGAACACATAAATTGTATCATATTTATACAATACAGTACTTCACAGCAATGAAACTGAACAAACTATTACTTTGCAAAGCAATATAGGTGAATTTTTAAAAGTAAAGCTGAAATTAAGAATCCAGAAACAAAGATTACTTGTGATACCATTTATATAGTTTGCGAACAGGTAAAATTAAGGTGTGAGAGTAGTCAGGGTAGTGGATGCCTGTGCTGAGTACTGCCTGAGAAGGGAGAGTAGGGTGATGAGCTACTGTTTCCTGGCTGGGGCAGGAGTTGGATGGATGTGTTCACTCTATGAAGACATATTGAACTGTATGCTTGTAATCTGTATGTTTTATGTGGGTAATATCAAAACTCTGGACTACTATTTCTTATCTGCCTCTTTTTCTGAGAGGAAAAAGCAGCTGAGAGTGCCTAGTTCACCAAAACATGCTACTTTTTCCTCTAAAATCCTGATCCATCAAATCTAAATTGGAGGATAATTCTGACACACACCATTGTCTTGTAGGTAGTGGTAGAAATCATAGAGGATGATTGGTTGGTTTGCTTAAGATTAAATGAGTTGACACATGACCAGATATGTAAAACAGAACCAGATGCAAAAAGAATGGTTAATTAAATTAACCGTATCATTCATCATCAAAATTGGATATCTTTGAGAGTCAAACAGATTGCTAATAATAAACATACTAGATGAAAATCATACTTTTACAATTTTGCAGGCACACTGAAAA
This sequence comes from Hydrochoerus hydrochaeris, assembly GCA_004027455.1. NCBI lineage: Eukaryota > Metazoa > Chordata > Mammalia > Rodentia > Hydrochaeridae > Hydrochoerus > Hydrochoerus hydrochaeris. The sequence goes on from PVLA01010795.1 coordinate 45,131, forward strand.
GTATGATCAAAATAGAGCTAAACAAACAATAATATTTATAATTATGACCCTTGAGCTTTATCAGTAGAAAGCACATCAGTAGGGAATTATAAAAATGAAGGAGTAATAATAGATTGAAGCAAAGAAATTACAGCTCATTTATAAAACATGTGTCTCTGTAAACGATGTACAACTACACTTGTGCTCAAAAATAGAATAGTTGAATGAAAGCACCAGGCTCAATCCACCTTCAGATTCTGCAGCACTCACCTGTGGAGCTATGTCTGAGTGCTAAATTTTTCTTTACTCTATAGACTCAATTTAAATAACTGAATTGAGATGACCAGATACCAAATTTCTCTCCTTTTCCCTTGAGAACATAGTCTATATTACTGCTGTACGCTGGAAGTCTGTGTCCCTCCCCATACCCATACGCAAAAATTCATGACCCAATGGATAGCACATGAAGATAAGCCTTGAGAAGATGATTAGACCATGAGAATAAAGATCTCATGAATGAAGACCACCTCTTCCGCCATGAGAGGACACAGTGAAAAGACAGGCTTATGAACCAAGAACCAGATACCATATCAGCCAGGGCCCTGATTCTGAGATTGTCAGTCACCCAAAACTATCAACAAAAAATTCCTGTTGTTTATAAGCTACTCAGTATACAGAATTTGGTTACAGCAGCTAGATGAAGACATTTATCATGTTTCATCCCATGAAGTATCTACATATTTAAGTTTTTATTTATACATTGGAACTCTAAGTTTCAGTGGCAGTTTTATGCAAGCACATTGTTATAAATCCCACTTTGTATCGCAGAGAAATGCCTGGAATGCCGTGAGCTGTGATTTAGCATGTTCAATATCAATTCTCATGTTTACACCTCACTGAAACTGCTTCTCTCCCTGCTGAGACCAGGATCCCCTGGTGGGCCTCCAAAGCTGACGACCCTGAGTGGCCAAGCATGGCAAAACAGCATAGAACTGAGAACTAGGACAAGTTTGGGAACCACAGGCTGTGTTCATTTCCTGGATAAATATTGAACGTACTTGAGTTTCTTTTCCCTGATGGGTATAAACATGTTTACTTTTCGTAGTATTCAAAGAAGACAACACACACCAGCAGAAAAGTTTTTTTATCAAATGAAGGACAAGATTTAAGTTACCCAACATCCCTTTCTGCTTAGTTTCCTGTTTTGTGAAAAGCAGTTCTGTGTAAGCAGCTCCTGTATTAAGTCAAAAGTAGAGAAAGCTGGACAAGTTCACTGCAAAGTGGTTTTTCTCTGATTCTTCATCTCTCTGGTCGCTAAGGGCTTTTAGAAGGTTCTGATCCCCCAGGATCGCTATGGAGTTCAACTCGAAAGCATCATTTCTTCTTTCATATTTTGCCAAGTATCCTGCTCCTCACCCAGCTTCTAAAACAAGGTTGGTACGAAAAATACCTGATTAATGTGCCATCCACCGTAAGCTCCATGAGGAAAAAATCCATCTGTTTTCCTTTCTCTGCTGTAACGCCATTGCCCGGGCACTGCCGGGTGACTGAATAGAAGGAAGAAATGAGCAGTACCCACCAGATGCCAGACCTGACTCATGAACCAGGTCTGTGAACACAGAGCCTTGTGTTCCCATGAGACTCAGCCCCAGCACTGTGGCCCTTTGTGCAGCTGAATGTTCAAAACCTGGACAAAGACAGAAATAAAAGGAGAGATGACAGCCCATTGGTAGAGCACTGTCCTACTTATAGATCAGCTCAATAAGCAAAGGGCTTTCTGGAAGTGTGCAGGGGTGAACAGTGAGCACAGAGCAGTGACGGTGCTCTAAGGCAGTCTAGGAGCCAGAAGATAAGCAGCAAGATTGCCTCTCACACTACTAAACAGCATATTACAAATGGATCCATTTTCACACTAGAACCTCTGTGTTTTGTGAGTCTCGTTATACTTACACTATACCCAAATGCGGAATTGAATCTTCTTTTTCTATAAAAAGACATACAAACCTGATCTGTAATCTGGTCACTTGCAGTACTCTGTCTAAGGGGTAGCAGGAAAAGAAATAACTGTACTTTGCTTCGGTTGACTGGGCTGGTTTGGAGTAATAAACTAGACAGTCTTTGGAGATAAACACTATCTCTTCCTCCTGTTCTCTAAAATAGCTCATGGCTCCATGCAGCAGGGACATGGCCAAGAGCACCAGAGACAGAGAAGAAGAAGGAGTCCTTGACCTCACAGGGTGCCCTCTTGGCTCGCCTGGCCCCACACTGTGCTCTGTGGCTCAGTCCCTGGCCTTGCCCTGGGGCGTCTTGCTGCTGCTACTGATTGGAGCCTGCAGATCAAGGGCCCTGCAGCCTGATCTCTCCCAGTCTGGTGTGAGCTCTAGTGGACTTGGCTCTCTTCAACTGTCAGTCATGCTGAAAGACCCCTGGGGCCCCTCTTACGTCCCCTATTCAGGTGTTGCTCCCTTTGGCCTCATCCTTGAGCACCCCTTGGTCCCACTTCTATAAAGAGCACAGTCTAGACTTATCTCCTTTTATGCATCTAGCAACATAGTGAGGTTTCCAGTACAAAAATTGTCACCCTTGACCCAAATCATTAAAGCTGACTTTACCTTTTCTCCTGGTGCTCATACTTTGACATAAAGACAAAAAAGAAAAAGAAGAAAGAATGGAAACAAGGAAGGAAGGAAAGGTGGGAGGGAGGGAGGGAGGGAGGGAGGGAAAGAAAAGAAAGAGAGAGAGAAAGGGAAAGGAAAGGGAAGGGAAGGGGAAAGGAAAAGAGAAGAAAGAGAAGGAGAGGAGGAGAAAGAAGAGAAGAGGAGAAAAGAAGAGAAGGAAGAGAAGAGAAGAGAAGAGAAGAGAAGAGAAGAGAAGAGAAGAGAAGAGAAGAGAAGAGAAGAGAAGAGAAAGAAGAGAAGAGAAGAGAAGAGAAGAGAAGAGAAGAGAAGAGAAGAGAAGAGAAGAGAAGAGAAGAGAAAGAAGAGAAGAGAAAAAAAAGAGAAGAAAACAACACCAATTTTACTTCTTCTTACTTTTCAGGGTAAGCTCTTCTTAAAACAGTGTTCCAGGCACTTGCTCTTTGAATTCCTTCTAGCATTTTGAGTTTCTAATAATATCACCAAGTTTTTTGGTTTGGTTTTTATATTTTAGTTTAAAAACATTTCTTATCTGGTATCTACCAAGAATTTCCAGTATCCGTAATACACTCACAGATTTATAAGGTTAACTCTTATGCAGGTTTTCCTTGTCTCTGAAGTAGTTCAAAAAAAAACATGAATGGGTATGGGGCAGCCCACTTTGTAATGGATCCTCCTGAAAAATACTAAGTAAAGGCTGAAACCCCCTGTGCCCATTCACCGAGGCCCATTAGAAACTTATCTGTCTTTGCAGTTTAAAGTACTGGCTGAAAAATCACATAAGGGAAAACAATCATTTCTTTTCCAGAACTTAACCTACACAGCATATTGACTCTTTTAAGGTAAGATTTAAATAGCTTTAATTATCTTCCTTTTGAAACCCTTGCACATTGTTTACTGGAGTGGAAACAGATACAGCTATTATGAAACACAGCACAGAGGCCCCTCAAAAAATTAAGAATTGAACTACTTCTCTAACAAACCCACTACTGGTGCATTCTAGCAATCCTACCTGGCGTGGTACCTCCAGAGGAACCTAAATCAGTATCTCAAAGAGATATTTGCATTCTCATGTTCATGGCAGTATTATTCACAATAAGATAGATATGAAAGCAGCTTAACTGTTCATCAGAGCATGGAAAGATAAAGAAAATATGGCATGTATGTGTGTGCACACGCATGTTAATATAATGCACACATAATGCATATATATCAACACAGTGGAATGTTACTCAACAAAACGATACCCTTTCATTTCCATGACCCTAGAGAGCAGTGTGCTATGTGAACTATAAGCCAGACACAAAAGAAAAATACCGCCTGATCTCACTTACATGTGCAGTCTAAAAACCCAAAGGCATAAAACCAGAGTAGAAGAGAGTCTCCAGGGGTCAAGGGTCTGTGTGGTGAAGGGAATGAGAAAATATTGGTCAAGGGCACAGACTCTCAGTTATAAGATACAAAAGCTCTGGGAGTCTAATGTCCAGCAAGATAGCTATAGTTAATAAATGTAATAGTATTACATAGTATACTTGAAATTTGCTAAGATCTTAAAGGTTCTCATCTCTCTGGCCAAAAATGGTAACATGTGAAGTGACAGATATGTTAATTACCTTGATTGTAGAAATCATTTTATAATGTATAAATATATCATGTATCATAATATATGCCTTAAATACAATTTAATTTTTTTTTTTTGTACTGGGGATCAAACTCTCAACCTTGAACTTACCAGGCAGGAGCTTGTGCCAGGGAGCTGAGCTAAATCCCCAGCCCTTAAATACAATTTTTATTTGCCAATTATACCTCAGTGAAGTTGGGGGAATCTCTCTTACCTTAGTGTCTCAAAGCAAAAACAACAAAAAGGGATGGAGAGGTAGCTCAGGGTAGACTGCACCTGGGTTTGATCTCTAGTACAAAAATCATTGCCATACCAGGTGTGACCAGAGTGTGCCTCTTCGGTCGGCCGCAGCTTGCAGGGCCTGGAAGCTATGGTGCATGACAGTGAAGCTACATCTTCCACACACCTATGACACACCAGCCTCCAAGGCCAGGAAGAAGGTGAGTGTCTCCAGGTAGGTTCTGCTCAGCACCTGTAAAGATGCCTGGAGAAAAGCATAAAATGAGCTTTACTGATGGCTTAGCCAGAGTGGAGAAAGAGGTGTACCCTGAAGGCCCAACAAGCTTCCTTCCTGAAATAAAAACCTGCTGGTCACATCAGGGAGAAAGAATTTCCTCTGAGTAAAGCTCAACTTGAAGGCAACTGGGAGAATGTAGGCATAACCCCATCCCAGAAGACCCCATGGTGCTCTACTTGGTGTTAGCTTCCTGGAGTTCAACCCAAGGTGCTACCAAGTGGGGAGACAAGAAGGGGGGACTTATGACAATAAAAGTTTATTTTCTCACAGTTCTGTAGTCTAGAAATCCCAAACCAAAATTTAAGCAAAGCCATACTCTTTCCAAAACCTTCCTGAAATAATCTTCCCTTGTTTCTGTCACTTGCTAATAGCCCCAGATGTCGCTTGACCTGTGGCTATGCAATTTCAACCCCTGTCTCCATTTTCTTTCTTTACTTCTTATAAGAACAGCAGTGAGATTAGGTCAGAGCTCTCACTGACCAGCATCATTTGAACTTGATTACAGCTGCAATGGTATTGTTTCCAAATAAGGTCGCATTTACAAGTAGGACTATTTGAACTTCAACTTGTCATTATTTTTTTGGAGGGGGACATAATTCAACCCACAACAATGCCCATGACTTTTATCTCACCACTTTAAGAGTCCTTAATAAAGGAATATCAAAAGTCTATATCAGATAAAGAACAACTTCCCTAGGGAGTACTTAGTCAGAAAGAAAAGAAGAGCAAGAAATGTGCATTCTTATTTTCAGGAAAGACACATTCTTATTTATGAGCAAAACTCAAAGGAAGGGAGATTAGAAAAGAAACTCAGTTTATTTCAGCATTATGGAGACTTGCAGGACAGTTTTAATAGCACTTCTGTTAGTCTAACACTTTCTGTGTTAATCTATATATTTAAGTCATTTAATAATCTAAAAATAAATTTATATTTTTCATCATGTATAAAATATTGATGTGAAGAAAATGATTGATTTATAGTTAACTACTAAACATGTAAAAAAAAATTTAAATCATGTTCAAACTTAATCAAAAATTAAAATTCAAAAGGGTGTTCTAGGACTGTCTTACCTAATTGCCAAAGATTTTTGAAATCCCACAGCACACCTTGTTAACAAGAATATGAACAACAGTAATTTTGCAGTACTCTAAAAATTTTACATCAAGCACTGTATACAAGGATTTTCCGTGTGATTTAAAAATTCTAATCCTGGGAATTTAATTTGAGAAAAATCTACTATGTGTGTACTAAGTTTTAGTTGTAAGAATTTTAATCCCATTGATATCACTGAACAAAAATAGTTAAAGAAAAACATGGGTAAATAATGATGCAGCCATGTGATAAACCATTGGTATAATTTTAAAAAATCATACCATACAATAGGGACCAGTAAACTATAGTCCATAAGTTAAATCTGACACACTGCCTATTTTGTAAATAAAGCTTTACTGGAATGCAATTACACCCCACTTATTTATGAGGCTTATGAAGAAATGGAGCCCCATTTGGATGAGATCTTTTAGATCCCACATTTGGACATGTGTCATGTATGTCTCACAGAGTAACTACAAAATATTTAGTCAATTTGGCTCCAAAAGTTATAAGAATACCAAAATCATAATTCATCTATCTTTCAAAATTAACTACAGTTGCACAAAAATACTGCTTTCTTTTTTTATTAATGTTTCACAAAAAAAGAAGAGAATCATCCAAAATAAGAAAAATAGCCTTCATTTTTGATTTGTGTGGTGAGCAGGCCGCTCGAAAACAGCATGAAAGAGTAAGATATGCAAGGTCATTCCAGAATTCTTCAGTTGTTTTCTGTCATATAGTTAGAGTGATAACTATTGTTTTGTCTATTCTGAGGTTTGATTTCTCTCCTAGAAAATATAGTATTTCATTAAACCAGTGTGTGTTCATGGTTTCTCTTCATCTCTTTTTAACTTTCTTCCCATCAGTAAGTTGCCTCACAGCCGTCCCAGATAAGAATGCAAAGGATATTTGAAAATAACATAAAACCAGACCAAATTCCTATGGACCGAAAAACCGAGGAATGCATAAATTATATAAATTGTGTGTTCCTGTTACACACAGTTAAAATTACTGTCAGTGCCAGCTGCCTTTACATCAAAGAGGATATTTTGGTCTCCCCTGAGCACTAGCTATGTAATTATTTAACATTGTTCTTTAACCCTTCCATTTCTATTCATCAGTAGGTCACATCCAGAGAGCCTTGGAACGAAGAAAAAGTCAACCCAAGACAATTTAGCTTTTTTGCTTTTTTAATATTTCCATATTAATGCTCAAAAGTATCGTATAAGATCCAAAACTATTTTAAATCTGGAGTCACATTAATGAAATTGAAAACCAAAACAAAATGTATTAGAACTGAAGAAATGTATAAACAGGACAATGCTGCGTATTATTTAGACTGAAGCTGATTTTGAAGAAAGCCAAAACATCCAGTAGATTTAATTAAAGAAAAAAGAAGCTCAGTCAACCCAGATGTCTGAAATCATAAAAACCTAACACAGAGATGACTGATTGAATCTTTGACGTGACTTGCCAGATGTTTTTTGCTTCTTGGAGACAGACTAAAAGAAAAAGATTCAGATGGGTTTCACATTCCTTCATTTCTCCCTGTATGCTCAGTGTGAATCTTCTGTTTCCGATTTCATTATCTTTTCCAAGAATCCTTGCGCCCTTTGGTAACTGTATCTAGTCTTTTGTTTCAGACTGAATCTTGAGGTATTTTGATCAAGTAACAAGCTGAGAACCAAGTAGCAAGGTATGAACAATTTCATTTCCTTTCTCCTTTAATATATGGCTTCATGTCATCTTTCCTTTTCTTCCTTTCTGGAAAAGAAGCAGCCTAGGAACAGGATGGTAAAAAACACTCTGCTGTATTTAAAAAATCTAACGGGATCCACTGAAGTGATAGATCAAGCAGAAATATTCTCCAAAGGTATGATTAGCTTGATTGCTTGGCAGAGTGAATATTCCCTGTTCAGATTACTTATAATCAGCTTACCCTGTATTAAGCCACTAATGAGTTGATGGTGAGATAAGCTCTCTCTCAAAGGAAAGAAATTAGAGACTGACAATTACAGAAGAAAAAAAAAGAAAATAAAACATAGTCATTTAGTAGACCCACTCCTGGGGGCCTTTACATCTGGCTGACTTCAGAGTTATGAAAGCCAGTTCTTACTTACCTTAGCACACACTGGAAGACAAGCCACCTTGGATGGAGACAGAGATTCCATCCAGTGTATTAGGATTGGAAAGAGACACAAATGCAAAACTGATGATTCTGTGAGATCGTCACATTTGGTCTCAATTACCCATTTCCAAGAACAACATGATAGCCACACTTGTCTTTAATATCTGTGGCTTCATACACATTATCTCAGTTGATTTACTTAACAATTCTTTTTAAAATGTATTTTGCCCATTTTCCTCAAGAAGCTCAAGGGAGAGCGACCCAAAATCCAGACCCTCCAATCCATAGTCCCACTCAGTACCACAGTTGCCTCTGCAAATGAAATTGTAATGGAAGATGAGTTTCATTCATACACTAGTCAGTTGACGCCTTGTAAGATGAACAAAACAAGCACATTTGGGGCACATAGACTGTGATACAGTCAATCTCATGCATTTAAAGACAGACTTCACAGAACCAAATGCAGTATTTACTAACTCAAATATTCCAGGAAATATATTTTAAAATACTAAAGTTCCCAAACTGTGGTACAACTGAACAAAAAGGTCCTGGGTATCTCCTTTCTCTCTGAAATTCTAAAACTTTACTAACTAATTATGGTGCCCTGTTCCAGGGAAACTTCTACACTTAGAAGACATGCTGAAAATGCTAAATGTTTTGGCATCCAACATCATATTACAGGAAGTAGCAGCAATGTAGGAGGTAACGCATGTAGCCTACAGACTCTATCCTGCCAGAGGTCTCAAATCCAATGCCACATGCTGTGGTTGGGATGAACGTTCCCTGCAAGGTCCATATCAAACACTTGGTCCCCTGGGAGTTGTAATAGGATGTGCTGTGGACCTGTAGGAGGCAGAGTTAAAGGCTCACCCTAGGTCACTGAGGCCTCAAATAGGGTTTATGCATCCTGCCAGTCCTCTGTCTCTTCCAGTGGGAGTTGTGAGCATTTTGCTCCAGCATGTACTCCCTGCCATCACCATCTGTGCCAGGAGGTGACACAGTCAAGGGACAGACTTCTCCAAGTGGAGACCATGCCACATTGCCAGCACAGGTTAGAATTTCCAAAACTCTGAACTCTTTTTATAAAATTAACTGTGCTACATTGTAGCGATGCAAAGCTTACTTTTGTGCTACACCCTCCGATTCTCTTGCTTTCTGTTTCAACGCAGTTCTTAATAAGAATTTACAAGATTAACTTGCAATGGCCACCCACAGAAGCAGATGTGGAAGAGGACAGAAGGGGACCTGCATGCTGGAGATCTGAAAGACCCACGTGAAGGCCTGGAGCTCCTGTGCAAGTCCTTATCAGGAGGCCAAAGGGTCTGCGCTGGAGGAAGCTGGAGATGACATCCAAGATGAAGATGAAGGCTAGTGTTCTTCCAAAGGAACAGAAGGAAGCCTTCCTTCCTCCTTTCCCTTTTATTCCATTCAGGTGACAAATTTTCTGGTTGATGTCACTCACACCCAGCATGGGTCGTCTGTCCTCAGTAAATCCCTTCAGCCACACCCAGGACTACACTGATCCAATTTAGTTGGGTGCTTCTAACTCAAACTGAGTTATCTTTCACCAGCTAGTAAGGTTACTATCCAAGGTGGTGTCCTTAGGGTACTGGCAGATGACAAAACACTCTTGACTCATAGACAAAGGGTACATTTTTACCTCAGCAGTAACAGTAGCCAGAATACCAGGATTTTCTGTAGTTACCTGAGACCCAAATAAAACTGGATGACTTTAAAAGGGCAGCAGGTGATGCTCCCACATACACCTGGAGAGAGAAGATTGCTTTGATTTCATTTTTATGGGAAGAGTTCCCTGTGCTTTGTAAACCTGAATCTTTTATAATGAGCATTAAGACTGCCAGTTTTTACCTTAAAAAGAGACATCATTTTTATTACATTCCACAGTAAACAACCTGTCCTATTCTCTGGGAAGAAACACAATCATTATTTTCCAAGGATGTTCATTATGTGAAAAGAGAGTCTGGAGCAAAGGTGGTAATTGCCCCTGCTCACAAGACGTGCAGAAATGCAAAGATCAACAATAAATCTCTCACGTTTCTAATCCATCTTGGTCTCTACTTCTAGGGCACTCACATTAATACAAATGATGTTAGTACTTGTTACATTGCACGGTTTTTAAGAGTAAAAACCTCAGCCTCCATAGCATTAACACGGCAAGTATATACTTACACACTGAATCATGGAATGGAGTCTAACGGTTCAGATAGTGAACAGAAGACTTAGACTTTGCAGTGTTTGGAGTGTCATGTCTACTTGCTTTGCTTTGATATCTGACTGTGGGATTGGTAAAGCACACTGCTAGGTATGTCTGGTGGCTCATGCAGGTATGGCTTTGGTGTCTCTAGTGCTGCTCCCCTTCTCTGCTTCCTGGCCACAGTAAACTAAGCATCTTTTTCTACCACACATTTCCACCATCACTTGGAACCCAAGACCATGTACTGAATTCTCTGAAACCATGAGCCAAGTTAAACCTGTCCTTTCATTTGAGACTGACAATTACTGTGTCTCAGGAACAGGAAAACTGATCTGTACAATACGTCTCCTTTTGTTAATTTTCTGTTTCCTTGTCTATTCTGACTGGACAGACAGACACTGGACACTGGCATTATTCACCCATTTGTTTGTCTCTGCCTGTTTTAAACATCCTTAATTTCCCATGAGGATGATTGTCCCAGACAAGCTGTATCCATTCAGTGCTGAACCAACAGCGATTCATAAGAATCTCCCAAACCCTGGAAGATAGAGAGTAAGAGAAATATCCCTGTCCCTGGCCACTTGCAAAATAACAAAGACTATGTATCACAATTTGCCTGCAGGATTTGAATTTAAGGAGGCATCTGAGTGATAAATCAGAGACCAATGGACCTGAAGGAAAATTTTTATTACTATGATGAATGGATGGTAAACACAGAATTTAAGATGATACAGTTAGAAGGTGGTATCTCCTCACCTGTCCAAACCAGACAGCCTCTACCACTTCAAAGTAACTTCTCCACAGTACCAAGGTCCACCCTTGACCAGTCAGGTGAATTGTAGAAAAGGAGTGACTTTTTTTTAACTAAGTCATTCTAACTTTTTTGACCAATAGAAATAGACACGGTTTCTTTTTCTTTTCACTCTAGACATCACCTTCACTTTCTTGGTTGTTAGTTCAAACAGGTCCTAGTCACTCAAGGCTTTAAATTTGGTAGAACTGGTGAAATTGACTCAAGAGATGACCATATTTACTGTTACCACCATCTGCTCCAACCTTGCTCCGCATCTGCCTTGGTTTTATTCCTTGCTCATCTGCAAGCAAAACAATGTTAAATCTCCCTGGTTTAAAATAGTCATTTTGAGCTCATAAACATCATTTTGTTATGTGTGTAAAAAGAACGCTACTGACCATGATTAAGAAAATGTTGCATTTTCATTTTATCTCTGCCATCAGATCACATTTCATGTGAGGATTTACCATAAAAAAACCCATTTACCAATGAAGTACCCTTAGGATGAATTACTCAGTTAAAACTGATGGTCAGATAATTCTGTTTTGTAGTGGATATAATTGTGCACATCACAGGCAATGATAAGCAGTAACACAGCACTCAGGAGGCTGATGCAGGAGGATCATTGTGAATTTGAGACCAGCCTGGGCTACAAAGTGAGCTCAAGGCCAGCCTGAATTGCATAGGGAGACCCTGTCTCAAGAAAAGAAAAGAGAGGGGGGAGGAAGAGGAGAAGGAGGAGGAGGAGGAGAAGGAGAAGGAGAAGGAGAAGGAGAAGGAGAAGGAGAAGGAGAAGGAGAAAGAGAAGGAGAAGAAGAAACAGAAGTCTGTCAGAAACAGTGATCTTCCACTAGCCTGTAGAAACTTGAGTCTATTCCTGCTCTACTTAGGTCTCATCATGATTTTCCTTTGGAGTGAGGTGAGGCAGAACAGCACAGATGTTTACCAAATATTATCACATTTGGAGATGTAGTTTATGCTATACTATCCCCATGAGCTCTTCTTGGTACATGGCAATACTTACTTCTATTGCCAGTGTTGTATCAGATCTTAAGGACTCAATGAAGGAATTATCTCAAATGGCTCCATGTAGAATGCAAGCAGGAAAGACGGTAGCCCCAGCACCGCAAGGATCGTACCAGGAGTTTGAGATTATGTTCTTCTGGTTTTCCTCCCTTCTTCCTGTGATCCTTCTTGTTTAATCAGTGCAGTGATAGAAGCGGTTTGGGCCACTTGTGAGGAGGTGGTAAACGTCCTCTCAGAAGTTACTTCCAAAGAAGATTTTCCGTGATGAATGTCCACATGTGCAAGACACATGGCCCTTACCTTCCCTCCAGGCATGTTTTCCATTCTGCACTTATACCTTTAATGAAACAAATGGAACTTTGTAATGAACATTACACACATGTAGACAAAATACTATAATAATATTCTCTATTACTCTACTTCAGTCTCAAGTAATCCAGCTGTTTCTCTCATTTTTCAGAACAAGTTAAGCAAAGTCTGCCTATAACTCTGTGTATACATTCAGACCTGAATTTCCTTTTAAAAAAGACTATATTTTCCTATCCAATCACTCATTTTTATAGCGTCAGAACTACTGAAGCATAGATATCCAAAATAAACGCTTTATTCTTTGGGGGGGGAATGGGGTGGAAATTTAAATTGAAGCATAAAAGTAAAATTTGCTTGTCTAGAAAGTAAATATAATGATAAATCCATGCAAAGTTTTTCTTACTGTTTTTATAAAAATAAATAAGACAGAAGAAGACAAGATGGCCGATCAGTGAGCAACAAAATACAAAGCCTCCCAGGAGAAACAACTCATATGCCAGAATAAAACATCCTGGAGAGACCCGGACAGAGGAAGATGGATCCTCTTGAAACAGGAAGAAATTAAAACATAAAAAAATTCATCAAGTACTTCAGGACTACAACTGAAACAGCTAAAAATTATGGGACACAGCATTTTCGAGGTGATCCGCCAAGTTTGCACCAGCTTGAATCCATGCCGGCTGGCGGAACTGCCCAAACTCATTCCCGCCACCACTCAACAGGAAGCACAGCAGTGCTGAATTCAGGGGTTGGTGAGCCCAACAGAGAGCGGAGCCAGCAAAGGGACCTTCATTAATCCATGGTCAATGCTGGGAATGAGACCCCCCACCATGGGAAGGGCACGACCAAATGGGCAACATGTTGGAATCTGGCAGGAGGAGCCTGAACTGGGAGCGACAATGACTTCAGGTGGTTGCTCCCTCCCAAGAGCAGATTCATGGGATTTTCTTGGACTGGGCCGCACCCTTGGCCAGAACCCAGTGAGCCATCCCAAATCAATTCCCTGAGCCTAGCATGCACTGACTGGGTGAAGGCCCCTGAAGTTTGGCTGGCCCAGTGGGGAGGGGCAGGCATATACAGCCACTACTTACACCTCAGTGACAAGAACAGGCAGGAGAGGGTGGAGGTCCCTCACCAGCATGCTTTGGAGGAAACATGGCCAACAGGAAAGAGGGCTGGGACCTGCACTGTAACCTGTGTGGAGGAAGCCAGGACCATGACAGGAAAGAGAGGCAGGAGGAAGACCCCAGCCCAGAACCCTGACAGCACTGATCCAGGAGAGGGAAAAACAAGGGAGACTGAGGGTGGCAAACACACAACATCAGACATGGCTTCAATGGACATTAAGACATATCTTCAGGATCTTGTAGATGAGCTCAAAACTGAAATATTAAATCAGGTAAAGCAGGATATGAGTAGAGTAGTAAAAGAAATGCTCTCAGGAAGCATCTCTCAGGATGATACAGACAGAAGAAGGGAGGAACACACAAAAAGGAGAGAAACATTCGATAAAGAATATAAAGAAAATATAGAATACATGAAGCAGATTTAAAGAGACTACGAGAAAATTAAAAACTCCATTGAAAGCTGGCAAAACTCCTTCAAAGAAACTAAGGATAGACTATCAAAACTTGAAGACAAGTTGGCAGTGTGTGATCATGAAAGGAAAGATCTCTTAAAAATAACAAGGAAACAGGCAGTAACAATACAAAGGCTAGAAGATACAAGAGAATCTACAATTTAAGAATAGGAAATGTGAACAAAGAAGCAGGAATACATACAGGTGAATTACAAAGGCTCTTCATGGAAATAATTAAGGAAAACTTCCCAAGCATGGGAAAAGAAAATGACATTCGGTTATGTGAGGCATACAGAACTCCAGCCACCTACAACCAAGACAGATCTACACCCAGACATATAATAATCAAGATACCAGAAATTCAATATAAAAACAGAATATTAAAAGCTGTCAGAGAAAAGAAACAGATTATCTTTAAAGGTAAGCCCATCAGAATCATGGCTGACTTCTCAACACAGACCATCAGATCAAGAAGAGCTTGGAGTGAAGTATTCCAAGCCTTGAAAGAAAATAACCTCCAGCCCAGATTGATGTA
>PVLA01010796.1:0-59536 GCA_004027455.1 Hydrochoerus hydrochaeris
AGGAGAAGGAGAAGGAGAAGGAGAAGGAGAAGGAGAAGGAGAAGGAGAAGGAGAAGGAGAAGGAGAAGGAGAAGGAGAAGGAGAAGGAGAAGGAGAAGGAAAAGGAAAAGGAGGAGAAGAAGACTGGAAATAATATCCATCAGCTACTAGATGAAGTTAAGGAAATCAACCTAAAGATAATTTGAAATAGAAAAAAACTAGAAGATATGGATGGAAGAGTTAATTACAAATATGAACATAGAAAATTTACCAAATATGATAAAAGATTTCAACATACAAGAAGTAAATGAGATTTCCAGAATACAAACAACTGGAATTAAAAAAGAAAGAAATTTGGCTAGGGATTTAGTTCATCAGAGAAAGAGCCTGTATGGCAAGCATGAGGTCATGAGTTCAGTCCCCAGTGCCAGAAAAAAGAAAGAAATAAAGAAAAAGAAGTTCATCAGAACACTGTACAGCTGAAAGTTGAATGGACAATGCACAGGAGTAGCTGTCCTGATTGTCTGTGTGTTCTGCTACTCTGGTTAGGTTTTGACTCCTTTTTTCTCATTTATTTTAATGCTTGCTTTAGGACTGGGTTATGTCCCTAGAGTACTTACTAAAAGTTCCCCAAAAAGCCACCTCTTTCTCTTTCATATTGGTATAACAATTTTGCTGTGCACCTTGCTTTGTTTTGTTGAGTTATAGATTCAATATATTGTTATCCTGCTTGTTTCCTAGTTCCATATCTTTTGTTAATCTTGACATTAATTATTATTCCCTAAACTGCAACTCCAGTGCACTGGGAAATTAGGAGAAAGGTTGCTTTTGTTTATTTTATAAATATTAATCTTGGGTTGCTCACTTGCAACTGTCTACATCTGCAATAAAGATGTTTCCCTTATGGATAGTATATATTAACATTCTAGAAGTATATAAAAATTCAGGATATTAGGAATTTTGAATTCAAGCTCAAGGTATAGACTCCTCAGTTATTAAGCAATATATCACCAACTTCTTTTAGAAGCTCCTAACTACTGAAGAAATTGGAAAACCTGAACAAGAGTCTCCTGTATGATAAAAATAGGGTAGAATGTGGGAGTACAATTATAATGTAAGAACACATTTTTAATATAGCACACTTATCGGTATTTCATGATCAATTAGAGGTCTCTGACCAAATTTCTGTTCTACTGTTTCTGCTGAATTCATTTGACCTTGACAGTGCCTAAGCCCAGTTGCATATCTCTGATAAGCACTGAGTCAGAGTCAATGTCCATATCTTGAGGCACCCTGGGCTAACTCAAGGACACTTATAACTGCTCACTCTGTAAGGACCCCCTCCCTGGAATGGTTCTATATTATGGTAATGCCTTTGACTGTGTTCACTCTGTAAGGGCTCCCTCCCCTGAACATTTCTATACTATAATAATGCCTTTAACTATGCTCAATCTGTAAGGGCCCCCTCCCCTTGTTCCCAGAGTGTTTCTGTATCATGATAAACAATTTCTTTGTTTCAACAAATCTGTTCAAGACTATCCTGCTTGTCAATATATGACTCAATTCATGTAACCATTTATGTAATGTTTTGTCACTTGCTTTGTACCTCTTGCTTCTAAATTCTATATAAAATTCTCTGTAAATTAAATGATGCCTTTGAGCAATTATCCAACAATAGACTATTGGGGTGAAGATCCAATAGTCTTCTAGTTTAAACATTAAATGCTTCCTTCTTAAAAAAAAAAAATATATATATATATAAAATTAAATAGTCAGATGTCCAACGTTAAGAACAATAACAAAAACAGAATTTTGAAAGCATTCAGAGAAAAAGAAAAAAATCACTTATAAATGTAAAATATTTAGAGTTAAAACAGATTTGTCAACACAAACTACAGGCCAAGACAGTTTGGAGTTTATTATTTCAAGTCTTAAAACTAAATAATTTCTAACCCAGATTACCATACCAAGAAAAACTTACCTTCAAAACAATGGAGAAATAAGGATATCTCATGAAAAAAGAATTATTCAAGAGACTGAATACTAAACCAGCACTTTAAAAAATACTTAAAAATAACCTAGGCAGAAATGACAAAAAAAGTAAAATAAAATTTAAAAAAAACCAGGTGTAATGAAAACACCAAAAGGTAAATGGATAAACAGCCACAGAAAGTGACAGGAAAAAAAATAAAGGAATGACTGAGAAAGAATGTTATCATAGTAATCAAACAACATCTCTCAGTAGTATATCTTAATCTTAATGGCCTCAATCAGTTAAAAGGCACAGAATGGCAGGTTGTATAAAAAAACAGAATCCAACAATCTATTACAATCAAGAAATTTATCTAATCCAAAAAGATATTAAAAAGCAAAGGATAGACACTATTTCATGTACCAGGACCCTAAAAAGCTAAAACCAGGGATAGAAATTTTAATCTCAGTGTTAACAAGCTACAACAGATTAGAAAATTAAATAAAGAATGCTTCTACATACTAGTTAAGAGAACTACCTAACAAGGAGAGACAAAGGCTTACAAATATTCATACACCTAACAGTGGAGCATATATCCTCAAATATACTGCTGATATAAAAGATGAGAAATACTAAAACAGTAATACTGAGGGATCTTAATAATCCACTTTTGCAAAGACATCAGCTAAACAAAATCAAGAAATATCAGAGCTAAACCATACCTTTCAAAACACAGGTTTAATACATATCTACAGAGTATTCTATTTTACTATTGGTAACACATTTTTTTCTGAAGCATATGGTACTTTTTTTCCTAAGATAGATCACATACTTGTCTGCAAAATCTGCTTCAATAAATAGAAGTGAAATCACCCCATGTTTACTACCAGAGTACTGTGCAATAAAAGTAGAAATCATCTACAGAAGAAACCACAGAAAATTCAAAAGCACCAAGAAACTCAATAACACACTCCTGAATATTAGTGGCTCATAGAAAATGTCATGGAGGAAATTAACATTTTCTAGAAGTTAATGACAGTGTCTGTAGAGTATAACAAAAAGACCCTGGAGCAGATAAAATGAAAGCAATCTTAAAAGAAAGTTTATCGCAACTGGTGCTCACATCAGAAAAATAGAGGGAGTTCAAGTGAACAACCTAATGAAGACCTTAAGATACTTAAGAAACAACATTCAGGAAGCCAGTGGGATCACTGGCCACCCCTCCTTATTACCTGGAGGACCTCATCAGCAGAGAGGAGCTTTGGAACACCTCACTCAAAAGCTGCAGCCCATAGGAGCATCAACAATTCCTCCACCACTTGGACTACCTGGGTGGGCTAGTGGGAGTTGTGGCCAGCCCTTCCCCCACATAGAGGACCGTGTTAGGCTGGCTAGATTGCAGTGAGTCCCCGCCCAAGCAAAGGACCTCAGTGAACCCTCTCCCTTCTGGGAGGAACTTGATAAACCGGTGACAGTGTGGGTGAGTGGTTCTTCCATGCATAGAACCCAAGGTGGACTGGTGAGAGTGCCAGTGAGGCCTCTCCTCACCCAGAGTGACCTGACTGGGTTTGCAACACCCCCAGTGACATAGTAAGGTCCTGACTGGGGTGCACACTATAGACAAGTGTTTTGGGCAGCCTAGAATAGACTGAAGTCATGGTAACAATATGAGCTAAGGGCTGGTTCACATCAATACTACTAGATTAGTCAGCCTAGGAAGAATATAGGACTCACACAACTGAACCACTGAAAGAATTCAGGTAACTGGCACCTTCCCCACACCATAGGACCCAGAAACTAGGTTAATGTCAGCCACACAGTAAGATCATGAGACACACATGACAGACAGCCAAGAACTAGCGGGATTGAAATGACCAAAATATTAAAAACAGAGATGAAAATGACAAAATGTAAAAACATAATGCACTCTCAAATGCCCAGTCCATCCAGAACAAGTACAGGAGACATTGAAATAGAGGTCATTGGCAGTCACATACCTGAAATTTCTGAAAAGATAGCAAGTGAAATAATGAAACAAATCTATGAGGCTATAGAGGAAATCAGATTACAAATAATCTCTTTGGTAAAGAACAAAGGACAACCTTAACAAAGGAGTTACTCAGCATAGCTAGAAAAGACAGATAAAAAAGTAAAGGAGCATAGGAAAATGGCAGAAAGCATGAATGAATATAAGAAAGAAATAGAATACTGAAACAAACTCAAAGAGATATCAAGGGAATTAAAAATTCCACTTAAAGCTGGCAAAACTGCTTGAATGAAACTGAAGATAACTTTCAGACCTTGGATACAGGATCACAGCTAGTGATCATGAAAGGAAAGAGCTGTTAAAAATAACAAGGGACTTTGAAATAATAATTCACCAGCTCCAAGATGATGCAAAGAATAACAATATAATACTAATAGGTATCAATGAAAAGGCAGCACTTAATACAAATAAAATCAAAGAAAAATTTTTCTGCAGAATTAATTACAGAAAATTTCCCAAGCCTGGGAAAATACTCTGATATACAAATAAATGAGGTATATAGAACTGCAAACAGCCATAACCAAAATAAATCTGTACTCAAATATGTAATAATCAAGATCCCAGAAATTCAGCAAGAAGAAAGAATACTAAAAGTTGTCAGAGAAAAGATTCAGCTCACTTGTCAAGGAAAGACCATTAGGATCATGGATGACTTCTCAACAAAACCCTAAAGACAAGACAAGCTTAGAGTAAAGTATTTCAAACCCTGAGAGAAAACAACTTCCAACCAAGATTGACATAACCTGCAAAACTTTCTTTCGAAATTTAATGTAGAAATAAGCTAATTCCATGACAAAGAAACTGAAGAAATTCATATCTACCAAAACATCCCAGAAAGACATACTAGATACTAATATGAAAGACATACTAGATAGAGATAAAGTGACCACAAATCCCAGAACAATAACAGAATAAAACTACCAGAAAGGGTAAGCTACAAAGTAAGAGAAGAAAATAGGGAAACAGCAGGACAATAACATGACAAAGTTAAGCCAATATATATCAGTTATAATCATCAATGTAAATGTCCTCAATTCATCATAGACTGAAAGTCAAAGGATGTAAATCAACAATCCATGCAATAAGAACCCAGGGAAAAAGCAGTGTAGCTATTCTGTTTGCAGACAATGTAAACTTCAAACCAAAAATGATAAAAAGAGATAAAGAAGATCACTACATACTTGTTAGGGAAAAAATTTGAGAGGAAGAGATAACAGTCATAAATATGTATGCATCAAATATGGGAGCACCCAACTATACAGAACAAGTACTAATAGTCATGAAAAAGCAAATATGCAATAACACAATTGTAGCAGCAGAATTTGATATTCCATTGTTACAAAGAGATCGACAGACAAAAAGTCAGCAAAGAAATAACAGAACTTTATCAAACCTGTGAATAAATGGATTAATCAGTGTTTACAGGGTGTTCCATCCAACAAAATCAGAATGCACATTCTTCTCAGCTGCACATGGGACATTACCTAATGTAAATCCTATATTAGTCCACAAAACATGCTTAAGTAAATGCAAGGTATTGAAATTATTCCAGGCATATTATCTGACCATAGTGCATTGAAATTGGAAACTAATGGCAAAAGAAAATGCAAAATGTACAAAAACACATTGAAATTAAATAACACCCTCTGAAGTAACCAATTTGTTACAGATGAAATTAAAGAAATTAAACAATATCTGCAATTTGATGAAAATGCAGCTAAAACATACTGGAACCTGTGGGATGCAATGAAAGTGGTCCTAAAACAGAAACATATAGCAATGAATCATCACATCAGAAAAACAGAATGAGCACAAGTAAACAGCCTAATGCTGCACTTCAAACTTTTAGAAAAAGAAGAGCAAGTCAATACCAAAGATCATAGAAGAGAGGAAATGATAAAGAATAAAGCAGAAATTAATGCAGTTGAGACTAACAAAACAATACAAATAATCAACCAAAGAGTTCTTTGAAAGAGTAAACAAAATTGATAAAACCCTTGTCAACCTTATTGAAAAAAAAGAGAGAGAAAAATGCAAATTCATGAAATGAGGAATGAAAATGGCAAAATAATTACAGATCCTGTGGAAATTCAGAAGATGATCAACACCTACTTTGAAAATCTTTACTCACATAAGAAGAAAACCACAGATGAAATGGACAAATTCCTTGAAAAGTATGAATTACCAAAGCTGAATCAAGAAGCTATTAAGTTTTGAATAACCCAAAATCAGTTACTGAAATTGAAAATAAAATTAAAAACTTACCAGCAAAGAAAAGCCAATGTTCTGGTGGATTTATGACTGTATTCTACAAACTATTTAGAGAAGATTTAACACCAGTACTCTTGAAACTCTTTAATGAAATTGAAAGGGAATCAGTTCTCCCTTACTTATTCCTGGAGGCAAGTATTACTCTGATACCAAAACCAGAGAAAAACCAGACCAAAAGGAGAACTATAGATCAGTCTCTCTAATTAACATTGATGAAAGAATTCTCAAAAAAATACTAGCAAGCAGAATGCAGCAAATTATCAGGAAGATTGTACACCATGACCAAGTAGGATTAATCCTAGCAATGCAGGGATAGTCCAACATATGCAAATTAATAAATGCAATACACCACATCAACAGAGAAAAACACAAAAATCACATTATCCTTTTAATAGATGCAGAAAAAGCTTTTGGCACATTCCAACATCCATTCATGATAAAAGTGCTACAGCAAATGGGAATAGATTGTCTCTACTTCAATCTGATAAAAGCAGTTTATGGCAAACCAAATGCCAACACACTAAATGGGGGGGAAAAAAAGCTGAAAGCTTTCACTCTAAAATCAGGAAAAAGAGAACGATGTCCACTATTCCCACTCCTATTCAATATGGTTCAGAAAATATTAGCCAGAACAATTAGACAAGAGAGAGAAATAAAAAGAAAAGATAGGAAAGGATGAATTTAAGCCATCATTACTTGCAGATGACATGATTCTCTATATGGAAGATCCCAAAAACTCCATCAAAAGACTACTAGAGTTAATAAGCAAATTCAGCAGTGTAGTTGAATATAAAGTTGACACTCAAAAATTGATAGCATTCCTGTACACAAATAACAAACTCACTGAAAGAGAAACTAAGGAAATAACACCTTTTACAGTAACATCCAAAAGATAAGAAATACTTAAGGATCAATATAGGAAAGGTTGTAAACGATCTATATATTGAAAACCATAGCATTCTAAAAATGGGGCTTAAAGAGGATATAAAAAAATGGAAAGATATCCCTTGCTCTTGTATAGGAAGAGCTGACATAATGAAATGTCCATACTTCCAAAACGTTTATAAGGATTTAATGCAATCCTGATCAATTTACCATTAACATACCTCATAGATGTAGAGAAAACATTCCTAAATTTGTTTTGGAAACAGGAGAGAGGTAGAATAGCAAAGGCCATCCCTAGCAACAAAGGCAAGGCAAGGAGGCATTACAATCCCCAGCTTAAAATTATACTACAAAGATACTGTTATAAAATCAGTGTGGTACAGGCAATAAAGCAGACCTGAGGATCAATGGAACAGATTAGAAGATGCAGATACAACACAAAAATACTTAGCCACTTTATCTTTGACAAAAGGGCCAAACCTACTCACTGGAAGAGAGATAGCTTCTTTAATAAATGGTGCAAGAAAAGTTGGCTTTCCACCCACTGAAGACTAAAACTAAATCCATGTCTATCACCATGCACTGAAGTCAAAATGGATCAAAGATCTAAATATTAAAATAGAAACACTAAATGTATTGTAAGGCTAGGTAAATAGAAATCTTAAAGACATAGGGGTAGGCAGAGAGTTCATGAACAAAATACAAACAGCACAGGAAGTGCTTCAAAAAATCAGTAAGTTGGAACTCATTAAAGTTTTTATACTTCAAATAAATAACCAACAGGGTGAAAAGAAGACCCACAGAATGGGAAAGAATTTATCCAGCTGTCCCTCAGACAAAGGACTTATATCTAGAACATATAAAGAATTGAAAGATATCAAACTCCCCAAATTCAAAGACCCAGTCCAATAATGGGCATCTGAGATGAGCATGAACTTCTCAGATGAGCAACTAGAAATGGTAAATAAATAAATGAAAAATTGTTCAACATCACTTATTATTTGAGAAATACAAATTAAAACAACATTGAGATTCCTTTTCATTCCAGAAAGAATGGGTGCCATCAAGAAATCAACTGATAACAAATGTTAGTGGCATTGTGGGCAAAAATGAGCACTTCTTCATTGTTGTTGGGAGTCTAGACTGTTACAGTCACTGTTGAAATCAGTATGGAGATTCCTCTAAACACTAGGATTTGAGATTCCAATTAACTCAGCTATTCCCCTTCTCGGTATTTTCCCAGAAGAACTGAAAACAACATACCACAGAAATATATGTGCATTCATGTTTATAGCAGCAGAAATTGTGATAGCTAAGTCCTAGAAATAACTCAAATGCCAATGACTACAGAATGAATAAAAAATGTATTCTTATACAATGGAGTATTACTCAGCTATAAAGAAGGATAAACTTGAGGCTTGTGTAGGTAAATGGATGGGACTTGAGACCATACTCATAAGTGAAGTAAATCAAACTGACATGTAAACATCAGATTTTCTCTGTAATATAAAAAATGAAAGAGTAATAAGATCTAAAGCATGCAATAGATTATGTGAAAATGAAAGGGAAAGAAACTACTCAAAAGGAAAGAACAACTGGGGTGGAGAAAAAGAAAAGAATGGAAAACATTGTATATATATAGATATACATATATATGTGTGTGCATATATATATATATACTTATATATACAAGATAGATATGCTACTAATCTCTGTAAAAGAACAGCTTGTGCTTCCACTGTTTGATTGTGTGATCATTTTTTATACCTAAATCTTGTAACCTGAGCAGTTACATATAAAATAATAATATGCAATATGTTAACTAGTATTAATTTCCTATAATTTTTTGAAATTCTGTATCAGTTCTTTTTTGTTTTGTCTTTAAAATAGAGAAAATGCAAGAAACAGCAGCCTTCCAGGCCTAAACCAAAATTAAGGAGGGATATCATAGACTGTTAAAAATACAAAGATTCAATGAATCAAAGACTTTCTTCTTTGAAAGAATAAAGAAATTAGGTAAACTCTTGATTAAAATTGCAAGTAAAAGGAAAGAAAACTCACATCAATGCAATTAGAAGTGAAAAAGGTGAATTCACAATGCATACCATCCAAACCTGGAAGTCAATAAACAACTATTATGAAAAATTATAGTCAGCAAATTAGAAAATCATGAAGAAATGGGCAAATTTGTAAAATCATACAAATTACCAAAATTAAGCTGAGAAAACACAGAAATTCTCAACAACACAATAACAAGCAATGAAACTGAGACAGTAATAAAAAAAAAAAAAGAATCTATCAGCTATAAAAAACCCAAACTCACTGGTTTCACTGTTCAGTTCTACCAAATCATTAAGGGTGTTTTATCACCTGTACTCCTCAAACTCATTAATGAAATTGGTAGAGGTGAAGTGCTTCCAAACACATTTATGGAAGCCAGGATGACTATTTTCCATAAACCAGACAAAAGCCCAACATAAAAAAAAAAAAAACTACTGGCTTATCACCTTAATGAAAATAGATGCAAAAATCCTAAAGATATTAGTGAACAGAATGAAACACATCAACAAAAAAAACGTACATCATTACCAAGTTGGTTTCATCCCTGAGTCACAAGTATGCACATACAAACCAATAAAGGTAATACACTATGTAAATAGAGCAAGAACAAAAACTACTTAATTTTATCAATAGATGGAAACATACTTTTGACAAAAAAAACACCTTCCTGTGAATAGATACCCTGAGGAAAATAGATAGAAAGACTGTATCTCAATTTGATAAGGCTATTTTGATAACAAAAATGACAACAAACTTCAAAAAATTGAAAAAATTCCCTCTAAAATCAGGAACAAGAAAAAGATGATTACTATCAGTACTTCTATTTAACGTAGTACTCAAAATGTTAGCCAGAAAAAAGAAGCAAGAAAAAGAAACAAGAAAAGGAATACATATAAGAATGGAAAAAGCTTAATTATTGGTATTTTCAGTTGACAAGATAATCTAAATAGAGGACCAAAATAATTCCATCAAAACTCTTAGAATTAATAATCAACTTTGAACATGTAGCAGCATACAAAATCAACACACAAAAGTCAATAGCATTTGCACATCCAAAATCAACTCCATGAAAAAGAAATTATGTAAACAGTACAATTTAGAGTAGCATCAAGAAAGAGTAAATACCTAGGAATTAACATAATTTAGGAAATGAAAGACCCATGCAAAGAAAATTATACTAAGAAAAAGAAGATTGAGGACAGAAAATGGAAAGAAGTCCCCTGCTCCTGAAAGACAAATATTGTCAGAAGGGTCATATTCCCCAAACTTTTAAAGATATTCAGTGATGTTCCAATTAATATAACCACAGCATTCTTCACAGATTTAAAAAAAAAACCAACATAGAATTTATTTGGAACTAGAAGTTATCTAGCATCACAATACCTGACTTCAACGCTACTGCAAATCAACAGTGCTAAAAATGTCTTGTTACTGGCATGAAAACAGACATGTGAAATAATGGAGCATAATAAAGGATACAGAAACATCCCCAGACATATTCAGCTATTTGATCTGTAAAAAAGATTTCAAAAGCATATATGGGAGGAAAGTTAATCTGTTTAAAATTGGACTGAGAAAATGTATAGAAGATTAAAGGTGAATCTGTATCTCTCACATGTGCTAAACTAAACTAAAAATGGACCAAGATCTAAACATTAAAATATAAACACTGTTGCAGCTGATACATTGTGTGAATTTGAGAAGCCTAGAAGTTTATGTAACTCAGCAGCTCTACTTCCTGGACTGTAGAGGACAATCTGTTATCCCTCTAGGACGTTGTTCATTGTGTCAATTTGAGAAGGTAACAAGTATGACTAATTCAGCAGGGGGCCAGGGTCCTTATTTTGTAAACATTCTCAGCCTGTGCAAGAGGAGGGCACTGAGTGCTACACCCGCAGGAGGGTTGTACACTGTTTACAATATAAGGGAAGGAATGAAGCATGCTTCCTCCTTTTTCCCCTTCTGCTCTTGTTGCTTTTGGTATCTGCCACAGCTGCCATGAATGGTTCCGGTCAATCACATCACCTGCCTTAAAGCCAACTGAGTATGGACTGAAACCTCCATAAACCATAAGTTCAATAAACCTTTCCTTCCCTCATTTTGGGCATCAAGTATTGTGTCTCAGCCATAAGAGCAAATTAATCAAAACAAACACTGAACCAACCAGGAGATAAAATAGGTGAAACACTTGAATCATAGATGTAGGTAAGCACTTTCTAAACAGAAATGTCTAATGGAACAATAAAAAATGGTGCAATAAAAAAGAGGAAGAAACAGAAATTGTGATTATACCAAATAGAAAAACTAACAACCAAAAAGCTTCACAGTAATATCATCTGTTAGAGTGAAAAGACAATGTACTAAATGGGAAAATTTTTTGCCAACTATTCTTCAGACCCAGGACTAATGTCTGTAATATATAAATAACACACTAAAAACACAGATAGCTTAAAACTTAAAGACTCAATGAAGAAATTGGCAAGTAAAATTAACACACATCTGAGAAGTAAAAGTGGCCAAAAAACATATGAAAAACTGTTCATTATCGCTGGCCATTATAGAAATGCAAATTAAAACTGCTAAATTCAATCTTGCACAAAAAGGATATAACTTACAGAAGTCAAAGAATAACAAATTCTTGTGAGCTTGCAGTGGAAAATGAATCCTCTTATACTTTTGGTGGTCATATATACTAGTGCAACCATTATAAAAATAAAAATGGAATTTTTCAAAAATTGAAAACCAGAAAGTCCATATGACCCAGCCCACTTGTAGGTATCTTTCTCCAAGAGCCAAAGATAATGTACTGCAATGATATTCAAATACTAAGATTTGTAGCAGCACAATCTATAATAGTTAAATCCTGGAAACAGCCTGTGTGTCCCTCCACAGACAAATGCACACACAAAAAAAATGGTATCGACACATTGTAGAGTGATACTCAGCTGTAAAAGAGAAACTCAAACATTTAAAGGAAAATGGATGCCCCTGAAAAACATATTGAGTGAAATCACTCACAAGTCTAAATACCATGATATATCTCATTTGAATAAGGCAAAGTACAAACAATGAGCACAAAAGGAAACTTAGGTTTTGAGCCAGTGAAGGATGAAATCTGTAATGACAATGAGTCCAAGTAATCATCTCCTCTTTTAATTTGTGGATATCCAATGTTTGCCTCAACAATGAGATTGTGACCACCCACACAGAGTACCATACAGTATTTACTATTACATGCCTGACTGATTTCATTTAACATTATGGTCTCAAGATACACCCATTTTCCTACAAATGACTTACATTCATCTTTATAATTGAACAATGTTATGTATATGCCACATGTTCTTTTTTAATTTGTCTATTGTCATTTAGGCTACTTTCAGTATTATCTATTAATATACTGCTATAAACATGGATATGCATGTATCACAATAGGATAATAGCAAATATTTGAGACTAGTTGTTTTATTCCAGCTATTTTTATATTAAAATTAGAAATTTAGGAAATTCATAGAGATATACATATGTATAGGCAATTAGTAAACATACATTGCACATTTAAAAATGAAGAATATATTTTAAAAGTTCTATCATACATTAATTTTTAACTTATATGTAAAACCAACATTAGACATTAAAGAGTACCATATATGTTTAATTTGTGAAATATTTAACACGATTACAAATATTTCCCCAAATATGAATCACTTATTTATAGTGAAAACAATCAAAATCTTTCTTCCCGCTTTTAAAAATATGTAGTAACATTATTGCTATGAAAAAAAGCACAGGAGAACTAGTAATTCCTAACCACAACTTATGCTCATCCATAAAGTTTTACCAATGGTCCTTTTCTCTGACCCTGCCAACCAACATTCTGCTCCCAAACTCTATGAGATCAAGATTTTGAAATTTTACAAAACAAGGAGATCATTCAGACATATTTCTGTGCCTGCCTTATTTGTCCTTTATTCATAAGATGTGTATGTCTAAGTAATCAACTTAATGTAATGATATATTATTCTAAGAAAATAAATTGGTCACAAATTTTGTAATTTAGTTAGAAAGAAATTTGTAGGTATTTTCTACAACTACATGATAATTAGACATTTAGATACAGACCTTGAGTCAAAAAACTGCTTGAATAATCCTAATTTTCCTGAAACTATTTTGGTTCTTTAATTACCAAAGAAAAATTACAAAAATGAGAAGGTCCTGTAGTAAGTAGTTTTGAACAATGTAGGCATTCTACGAACTAACAATTTTGAAAAGATTTGTTTTTATTACTATTTGTTAATTATTAATCATTACATTTGAAATAATGTACTGAGATAGACAATTTTCCACATAAAAAATATCAACTAGGATTAATAGTCCATTGATCAATCTTGCTATAATATTTTAGTGTAATTCTAAGAAATTAATACTGACAATGATGCATAAATTATTTTGAAGTTGAGTGATTAGCAATAGTTTGATATTAATAAATTTAAAGATAATATCAGAGAGTTTATTAAAGAAATTTTTTATAATATCAACATTTAAATTTCATTCTGTAACTCAGAACTTTGATTGGATGATGCTGGCAAAATAGTTCTCAATGCATATTTGTATACTTACTGATTGTATTTATAAACACAAAAGTAAAAATGAT
Organism: Hydrochoerus hydrochaeris; assembly: GCA_004027455.1. Lineage (NCBI taxonomy): Eukaryota > Metazoa > Chordata > Mammalia > Rodentia > Hydrochaeridae > Hydrochoerus > Hydrochoerus hydrochaeris. Next base: position 13,870 of record PVLA01010796.1, read on the forward strand.
GCTGAACTCATCTCTAACAATACCATATTTAACTATTATTTATGAATTTATTGAAAAATAATAGTTAATTAAAATATTCATCTGTAACAAAATTTTACATTTTAGATTTAATGTTTAGTAATGATTTAAAAAATTTTTCTCTTCATATTGATAACCCTAAAATACTTTTTACAGTCATAAAAGATAATATATTTAATGAACTTCCATAGGAATTCAATTCTCAATCAGATGGCCTTGGTGACTGACTTTGGTCCCTTGTCTTGGTTTATCCCTGAGAACAGTTTGGTGGAGAAACTAAGTTCAATAACTTTGCTTTTCAATACTTGTACCTTTCTTTTCTGCCTTAGATTTTCTTATTAGTACAGGAACTCTTTTGACCCAAATGTAAGAAGTAAGAGAAAGAAACACTATGGAATTATTGTTTCCAGTAAAAACTCTTTGATGAGAGAAAGTGCATACATAAACCATACTTCTTGCTTTTAGATCGGATAATCATGATGTATGTACTAAACAGTCAAATCCATGTTAGTGAAACTGATCTACTATATCCCACAGCAGCAAATCACTGACAAACATAATTTTCTTCCTTGTTTTTTTCCATCGCTTCCCTGAAGCACTTCCCAAATTCCTTACCATGCTTTCTGACAAGAAATGTGACTGTTTTATATGCAACACATCATTAAATCTAATATGCATATTACTGTAACAGTTTAAACTTCTTAATGTTAATACTATAAAATTATTAAAGTCAGTATAAATGTAAAGGGGAGTACACATTTTCAAGGAACTTGTATGTGTGATACTTTAAACTGTCAAATAGAAAAGCATTTCATCTATTTGGAAAGAATGGACTGAAATGAGATTAGAAACATAAAGATACAATGTAAGTAAATACAAAAGCAGTTTATATAGTGGAGAAAAATATAGCCTCTTAAATTATGGCTTTTCATTCTTCTTTCCTCATTTTCATTTTGAGAAATGAACTTTGTAGGTATAGGTGAAGGAAGAGAACGTGGCTGAAAATGATGTGCAGAAGATGGCAAATCTGCATTCAGTTTCTGTCACTATATAACTATCCATAAATTAGTTAATTAATCTAAAGTGTAATGATTTTTAATCAGAAAAGACTCTTAAAGTGTTAGGCTTTTTCATTTAAGTACTTCTGAAATATTTTATTAATAGTAAGAATGCATGGTGAGTTTTTCATATTTTGATCTAGCAAATGTAACCTCAAAAGATTGTGGTGAAGATAATGGGGTTTGTTATTATTATTTTCCACCTGTATTACTACATGTTTGTAGCACATAATGATTACATTCGCTGTAGGAGATTGGTACTATGTGAATAACACATTCTAATTTCCTTCTTTTACCCCTCTCCATCTAAGCCCCCTTTTATTTTTTCAGCATCAGATTAATTTAGAAGACCTTACAAAGTTAATTATCATAAACACATATTGAAAACCAGATCAATAGACCAAGGAACATATAAACATGTAATACATTTTGGCAATGTATCTAAAAGTATACCTTGATTTAGTACAAAATTAGTTAATTAACTGAAAACATTTTGTTCATTAGGCAGTGCAGGCTACATGCTCATAAACAAGGTTCCCAAAAGAGCACTTTTAAATCTTAACATCTTGCAAGTGAATTGCTTTATGTACACATGACAGTGATGCTATCAGAAACTTTGCATTAAGAAGCATATATTTAGTTCTAAAAGTTATTGTTTGAGTTTTTATGATAGTTCAAATAAATATTTAATTTCCATACAATATTGTTTCAGAAACTTGGGAAAGTATGTTATTTAAAAGTCAGTCCTCTCATACTTATAGATATCAATCTATTAAAAATCTGACAAGGATATGTCTTTTAAAAATGTTACTATTGTTCTTTTATAGCATTTTAAACATAAAAGTTTGCCTCAGGTAACATTTTTATATAACTTAATTTTTGTTGTTGTTTAATTGGAAACGATGTTTTGCTTCCAAGAATTCTAACCCTGCAAAATTTATTAATGCTTCAAAGTAAATTACTGTCCCTCTGTTTATCTACTTTTAGGAAATGTGGACTTACACAAAGATGGCAGCAAAAATCTGTGATCCAAGGTCTGAAGAGGCTGAGGGCGAAATCACAAACTGAGCTGTAAGTGAGTTCAAGTGACTATGTAGTGAGATTCTGTCAAACAAAAAGAAGGAGAAAGGAAATGCAGAAAGAAATCCAGAAAGAAACATAGTTTGGAAAGGAAGGAAGTAAAGAAAGGAGCAAAGAAAAGAGAAAAAGAAAGAGGAAGAGAAATGTTGGCCTTTGCACATGAAATGATAGAGTGATTCCAAGGATGGGAAAAATTAAAAAAGTAAATGAAGAATAAAAGGTGTATATTTAACATTAGATTTTTTTGACCTTTTTTGTCTTTTTGAGACCATTCTGTTCTTTTTATGCAGTTCAGGTTGGCCTTGAACTCACTTTGTAGTCCAGGATGCCCTTGAACTTGCAGCAATCTTCCTGCCTCAGCCTCCTGAATGCTGTGATTACAGTCATTCACCACCATGCCTGGCTAGCTGTTTTTGAAAGTCTTGGTATTGCATAGTGTATATGTTAGACAATATTGCAATTTTAAATCTATTTATTAAATATTAAGAAGCTTCTGGTCAGGCATGGTGGCACATGCCTGTAATCCTTGCACTTGAGAGGCTGAGGAAAGGAAGATTGTTGTGAGTTAGAGACCAGCCTGGGCTACAAAGTGAGCTCAAAGCTAGCCTGAACTGCATAGAAAGACACTATATCAAATAGAAGAAAAAAGAAAAAGAAAAACAAACTTTTATTGGAATTGCATTGAATCTGTATAACAATTTTGGGAGAATGGCCATTTTTTACACTATTCATTCCTATTTCCTTTTTCAGGGTATTATACTTTTCTCTGAATAAATCTTTTACTGCTTTTGTTAGATTAATTCTTAAGTATTTCATTTTTTGGATGCTATTTTGAAGGCTGTGGCTTCTCTTATTTCTGTCTCAGTGATTTTGTTGTTAGTGTATAAGAATACTATTGATTTTTGAGTGATGACTTTGTATCCAGCTACATACTGAATTTATTTATTATAGCTAGGAGTCTTTCAATGCAGTTTTATGGGTTTTTTTATGTAGAATATCATGTCATCTGCAAATAATAATAATTTAACTTCTTATTTTCCTACCCTTATTCCTTTTATTTCTCTCTTTTGTCTAATTGTTCTGGCTAGTATTTCCAGTACTATGTTGAATAGGAGTGGTGATAATGGACATCCTTATCTTATGCCTGATTTTAAGGTAAAGGCTTTTAGTTTTTGGCCATTTAATACAATGCTGGCTGTTGATTTATCATAGATGACTTTAATCATATTGATGTAAAGAACATCTGTTCCAATTCTTTGTAAGGTTCTTATCATGAATGAGTGTTGGATCTTAGCAGAAGCTTTTTCTGCACCTATAGAAGTGATAATGTGATTCTTATTTTTGGCCCTATTGATATGGTGGATTACATTTATTGATTTACATATGCTGAACCTTCCCTGCATTCCTAGGATGAATCCTACTTGGTCATGGTGTATATTCTTATTCATTATTTGTTTCATTCTTTTTACCAATATTTTACTGAGAATTAATATCACTAGCATACCTCACAGATCTAGAGAAATCACTCCTAAAATCCATCTGGAATCAGAAGAGATCCAGAATAGTGAGGGCAATTCTAAGCAGCAAAGAGAAGGCAGGAGGCATCACAATCCCTCACTCGAAGTTATACTACAGTTATTGTAATAAAATCAACATGGTACTGGAATAAAAACAGACCTGAAGATCAATCGAGTAGACTAGAAGATACAACTACAACTACAAACTCACTCAGCCTCCTTATCTTTGATAAAGGGGCCAAATATATCCACTAGAAGAAAGTTAGTCTCTTTCATAAATGGTGCTGGAAAAACTGGCTATCCATATGCTGAAAACTAAAACTAGACCCATGCCTATCACCATGTACTAAGACATAAACACTAAATCTGTTGGAAGAAAAAGTAGGTAAAAATCTTGAAGACATAGGGGTCTTCATGAACAAGAATCAAACCACACAGGAAATAATTCCCAGAATCAATAACTGGGATCACGTCTTATTAAAGAGTTTCTGCATGTCTAAAGAAATCTCCAGCATAGTGAAAAGAAAACAAATTTTGGGAAAAAGATCTCAGTGAACTGTCCCTGAGATAAAGGACTTCTCCTAGAACATATAAAGAATAAAAAAAAAAATCAGACCCCTGAAATTCAATGACTCAATCCAAAAATGGGCATCCAAGATGAATACATAGTTCTTAAATGAAGAAATACAAATGGAAACTAAATACATGAAAACTGTTCAGCACCATTAGTCATTAGGGAAATGCAAATTAATACCACACTGAGATTTCATCTTACTCCATAAAGAATGGCCAGCATAAAGAAAAATACCAACAACAAATGTTGAAGAGGCTGCGGGGAAAAAGGAACTCTTCTGCACTGTTGGTGGGAGTGTAGACTGGTGCAACCACTGTGGAGGTCAGTCTGGAGATTCCTGAAAAAGGTAGGATTGGAAGTCCCATTTGACCCAGCTATTCAACTTCTGGGCATATTCCCAGAAGAACTGAAAACATCTTACCACAGTGATATATGTGCACCCATGTTTATAGCAGCACAATTTGTAGTAGCCAGTTCTTGGAAACAACCAAAGTGCCCATCAACTGAGGAATGGATAAAAAAGATGTGGTATTTTTATACAATGGAGTACTACTTAGCTATAAAGAGTGATCACTCTGAGATATCTATGAATAAATGGATGCAACTTGAGACCATACTCATAAGTGAAATAAATCAAACTCCCATGTGTAAATACCATATAGTCTCCCTATTGTAAAAAATGGTAAGAGTACATATGATTTTATGGTAATTATGGTTCTCCATTACATTGTTTTGAAGTCTTATAATGTTTTGATTCATTGTTTGGAATGGTTTTATTATGTTTTGTTTGGTTTTATTATGTGTGATGGTATGAACAATTACTCTGAAGAAAACAAGGCATAATGGCAGCCATTGCTGATTTAATATCATCTTGTTATGATGTCCTCCTTGCTTTTGTTCTTCCATTTCCATTTGTTCTATCATGTTGTGTCTAACTGGATTTCAATATGTGTGATAGTATAAACAATTTTTTTATGGAAAATGGGATAATAGCTATGTTCATTTTCCATTATTTGATTTTGAATATCCTGTAATAGTTTCATTCTCTTGAAAGGTTTTATACTATTTTGTTAAGTTTGATATTATTGTGTGGGAAGCTATGCTCAACTGTTTCAAAGAAAAGACATTGTGTAGCTGCTCTTAATATCCAGTTGTCTTGTTGTGAAGTGCTGTGTTGCTTACATTGTTCTGTTTTGATTGGCTTTATTCTCCCTTTTGTTTTATTATCTTTAAAATAAAAATAAAAACAAAAAAACCCAAACTTTTGGAGACAATTTTAAATTCATTTATTTTTTAACATAATGTAATCTATGCATTTTAATGACATTTTAGCTTGTTAGATATTTGCGGGACTCTGAAATCAAGATGGAACACCATTACTTTTTAAACTATTATTTCGTTGACCAATAATTTCATGAAAATATCAAATCCAAATCCAGATCTTGTTAGTACATTACCCAAATATCAGTTAAATAACTGTGAATACAATGCTTTGTTTAAAAATTAGCAAGTAATTTCAACTTATACTTCTATAAAATTTAAAGATTTTTTAGATTATTCTATTTCCTTACCTAATGAAAACTGAATTTTTCTACAATTTTTTCAGTCCAAGGTCTTCTTTTAAACTCTGGCAACATACTATCATCACTAATCTTAGTATCATTATTGTCACCTTGAAAATGTTCTGTATTCTTTAAATGAAAACTTATATATCACAAAGTTCTCAAAATTCCAATTGTAAATCTCATAGAAAAAGTATTTCTAAGTATTAAATCAAATTAAAAAGAGAAAAAAATGCAAGCACTGTTTTTAAAGGATATCACTAAGTTTCCATCATATATTTATTATTTAATCTGAATATAGTTTATTTTTCCATAAATCATATATATATATATATATATATATATATATATATACACATATATGATTTTATATAGTTTTTTCCTAAGGGGTACATAAACACTGTGTTTGTTTACATGTAGTTTGACCACTCAGCCTGGATTTAGAGCAAGTTGCTAATCAATATTGGCTAGGTGGAAGATAAATATTGATCTCAATAAATGCCACAAGGTTATACTAAAGTAATTTATTTCTACAAAGAAATTTGTTGCAGAGTGATTTTATTGATGGACAAAATTTTTTTTCTAAAAACAAATTTAAAGTCTATTTCAGGAGATATTTTAAAATGATCCCAAATTTCTTACCACTTGTCATACATACCTTCCTTTTAAGTGTGGGCAGAATCTGTGCATGCAGTGGATAATGTCTCAATAGATTAGTTTATGTTATATGGCAAATGTGACAGAAGAGTCAGTCATGTAGTGATAGCACACATATGTACATATTTATGTGGATATAACTATGCAATATACTGTACAATATACTGTATGCAATATGTAATACATCATATAGTTCTTTCTCTTTCCTTCTCTTTCCCTCTGTCTCTTCCTCTGTCCCATACTGGAGTAATTTTATGTCAGAGATCTGCATTCTTTATGGATTGATTCCAGAGACCTGAAAGGAAGTAATCAACCATATTGTGAACAGTTTGTGGAGAGCATGTGGCAGGAACTGAGAGTGGCTTCTGGAAGTCACTAACCCAAAACAAGTGGGAATGTGTTTGCCTCAGTCACACAACTGCTAGAAAGTGAATCATGTCACCAACTTGTGAACCTGAATAGTACTCTGAGTCTCTAATGGGCATTAAAGTTTCAAAACAAAGATTTGAATATGGCATCCTGAATTACAAGTCCAGTGATACTGTATTCCAACTTCTTAGGCACAGATTATTTTATTTTAAGCCACTAACTCTGTGACAATGTGTGACTCAGAAATGGAAAACTGTAAAAATCATTCTTATCTAATGAGCTAGCAACTCAAAATCAAGTTGCTGTGTAACATTTAATATGATATTCTTTCCTCAGATTTGTGCCTTTAAAAAATCTACTAAGAAAACATTCATAAAGAAAACTTGAAATGTTTTATTTTTAGGGGTGCTAATATATTCAACATAGATTTGAAGTGCATTGACTTTTCTCACCTATGATATAAGTTGCCTATAAATATGAAAAAAATCTCATTGAAGAGTTAAATGAGTCATAATTATTCCATCATTCATTCATCACAAAACAATAACACATTGAATTGTTCTATAAAATCTTCTCAAACCTAGGGAATTATTAGAGTTTTACTTCACATGAAAATTTAATACTCTCAATTGTTTCAAAAAGAAGAAATGATTATATTAGGTAGGATGTATTAGTTTTCTATTTTCAAACGTCCAGGAATCTTAACACTGTTTTGACTAATTTTCTGAGAATCATAGTATACACGTATATTGTGAATTGGTATCAAATATATTTTAACCCAATATGCAAAGGTTAGAGAACCTCTGAGACTCAACTAAAAATATTAATAAGTTCAATAGAAAAAAAAGAATGGAGACCTTAATCTGATTCTTGTGAAGTTTTCATCTTCTAGAAAAAGGAACCTGCCAAGACTGACATGGTTTAGTCGGGATCAGCAAACGGGTTTCTTCTTTTATTATCAGAAGTTTTGATCTCCAGTGATTACTTGATTCTCATGTATAGATTTACTAACAAAAATTCACAAAATTAAAGAATTATTGAAGCAATAGGTATGGTCACACATCTACCAGTGTTTCTCAGAAAATGAGAGTTTAGCTATTTACAACATCTATAAAGACATATCATCATGTTTTTTTCCTCAATCAAACCTGCTCAAAATCTCAGGAAATCATTTGAGATGTGCCATGAACATGTACCAAATACCCACAGTGAATGTAAACATTTTCATAGATATTAATAATAATATAATTATATAATATTATGTAATATATAATAATAACAAATAATTATAATGAAAATGGTGAAAAAGGATTTATAGATGGTAGAAGGCAAGTAGGAAGAAGACAGTGACTGAAAGAATCAAAGTATACTATTTGTATGTACCTACTCTGAAAGATGAAGGCAAATTCCATGTACTTTATACATGTACTAGTAATTAAAAAAAATAAAATCATTGACCTTTACAAAATTCCAATGACCTAGCACCTTACCAAATTAGACTAAGATAATACTAGGAAAAGGAACATATCAACATCAAATATATGAATGATATCTGTCTCAGCTAGGGCTTAAAGCATAAGATCTGACTGACATTTCTAGATGCAAAACATTCTACGTTTAAGTAATCCATGGATAACACAAGCAAAATAAAGATCCTATTCTCATCACCACTGAATACAGAAGCTGCATAATGAAAGAGCAATGGAAATAAACCTTATATGGAAATAAACTTTATATAGTACTTATAAGAGTATTGGAAAATATACCAAAATGCAAAAAGTAACATTATTTTACAAGGGTTTTTATATTTTTTTAACAAAAGGAAAATGTAGTATTTCAGAAAAAAATCAGGGAACATATCTATGTAGAGTGAAATGACTAGTTACCATGCTTTATCTTTTCTGGATGTTAGTGTACTTAGAAATTATCATGTGTTCTCCATACATATTGTATGGATAACAGTCCTTATTTAGCCTGTTTAAATATTAGCTTACATATACATCTGATCTTATTATGTATCATTTTTATATCATAGCAACACTAGTTTATATTAATGCTATGTAGGCTATAGATTAAATCTAATATGTCTCCTCAAAAGTCTTGGAAGATGACTGAATATGGGGTACTAACTCATCAATGCATTCATCTCTCAATGAGTTCCACAGATGAATGTGCTATTCGGATGTAGGACCTGGTTGAAAGTGCTATGCTGGAAATGTGACTGGAATCATGCTTTCTTGTCCATGTCTCCCCACTTTTCTTTGTGCTCCCTGGCTGCCATGGGTTGAGTACAGTTTTCCTCCACCATGTTCCTCTGTCATTCTGCTTCAAGCTGCAACTGACCATGGACAGGAACTGTGAGCCAAAATAAATTTCTTACTTTAAATTGTGTGTGTTAATTATTTTGTGCCAGTGACCAGAAAATTATTAAGACATATACCCATAAACATTATATTTCTCCATATTTTAGGTCATATATGAATTTAATTGATAGTGCCATAAAGGAAAAAAGAATTCATTTGCCCATGTGCACATATTACATGTAATTTATTTTATTTCACTGAAATTCAGCCTCTGCTACAATCAATGTCTCAGTTTTAGCATTTTAAATATTTTATTTCCAAGCTGTTCAGGTTGAACAAGTTTTGTTTGCCCAGACCAATGGTTTTTGTTTTGTTCTTGCAATGCTCTATGATATCATCCACTATATTGTATTCATTCACTCTAGTGAAAATTATTTACAGTATCTGAGTAGTAGTGCTGTCATTTACATTGTTTCATTAAATAAATATGTTGTGCCAGAAGATGATTTTCAGGCATTTTGAAGACAGCCAATTAGGTGAATAAAGAGCAAGATATTCAGACATGGTCTACAGGTTGTTTTGTGTAATCTGCTGGTACCATCTAGAAGTGAATGTTTAAATACACAGCCTGCTTGAAATACATCCTGAGGAACTGTGATTAAGGAATAAAGTATTCTCAAGAGATAGATTTGTTTAGTAATTATTATTTTCCATGTTTTGAACAAAAATATCTGAAGTAGGAACACTGTGGTATCTGGTTGATGATAGGTCCTTAGCATTACTCTTACTGTTGACCTCTTGTATCTATTATTTTTTTATGCTTTTTATAGTAATTACATACATTAACCACCAGCAAGTTAGAGGAACATGCTGAATAGGCTGCTGGTATGAGTGTATATTTGTGTGTATATTTGCATGTGTTACATAAGCTTGAGTTACAGATACAGAGAGATGACAGATGATAAATAATATATAGATATCCGTGAATAGGGAAGTAGACAACAGGGTAGAGAGGGGAGAAGATAGAGGCTATCGTATTATTTATATGTTCTAGATAAAAGTCCTTTGTCTGAGGAAGTTTGCTGTATTTTTTTACCAATCTGTAGGGTGTCTTTTCACTCTGTTGATGATTTCTTTTGATATGAAAAACTTTTTAATAAGATGAGATCCCAGTTGTTGATTCTTTGAAGTACTTCCTGTGCAGTTTGGCTTTTGTTCATAAACTCCATGCCTACCCCATCATTGTTTTTATTCTTTTTTCATTTGAAAATAAAAAAGACATTTACATAAGAAAGAACATATCATAGACAAAGAATATACTACTGATCTTCCACTTACCATGAGATCATATTCACATAAAGACATGGTAAGTTATGAGCATCATAAATCAAAAATTCATTCTATACACATAACATCAAAATTTTACCAATTGGTGCTTTTCCTCCTGAGCACATGGCTGAGCAGGAGCTAGGGTTTGTGATGCTGCCCAGCCTTGGGAGAGACAGTGATTCAAAGGGCAAATCACCAGGCTGGAAGAAAAGAAACTTAATATTCGATGTATGATCTCAACCAAATGTCACTGCATTCACATAAATATAAGGTCAGAAAATCATAATTTGAGCTATCATGAATTCAAGGACTCCAATAAATGAATAAAAACCTAAAATAAATGTATTTTTCACTTTTTCCAAAATACTATTACTACAGATAATTAAGAAACTGGTTAGTTATACTATTAATGTCTCTTCATTGAAAAGAAAGGTTTGTTCTAACATAGGTTGTTGCAATTTTAATGCCAGAACCCTGTACTCTGAATAGCTACTTTAAAGATAACAATACACAGTGCATTAACTATTGTTATTCTCCTATTATTTTGTTATGAAATTTCATCTTTTACCCATAAAAAAAGAAACAGATGAGTATGTAATTATGAAAATCATTAAATTATTTTTTTTCCAATCTGGTGTTTTTATGTTCATACCTAAATAAAATAAAGACAATATATAGACAATCAATATAAATTATGTGAAAAATTAAGGGTTAACTAAGGGTTAATTTAGAAATAACTTATACTGAAGTATTTCTAGAACCTATTGATGTGTTAGCATATGCAAAGTAAAACATAGCAAATAACCAGTATTTACACAAAGGTCCTTATGCAAATTAACTTTTACCAAAGCATTTATGAGTTCTTTATTTTAAAACTGTCAATTGTGCTCTAATAATTTCTTCCTGTATTTGGAGAAGCTTCCTTGTAGATGTAGAAAGTGTAATATGATTGCAATACCTTTGGAGGTAGTAGAAGACCAGGCACAACCGCCTCAGCTTCTTTTTTTTAGAAACCTTAGAAGAGACAGTGTTGGTGTCCTGCACATGTGTTGTGTGATTAATCACTGGACATTTGGTACAGTGAATGGGCTCTGCTGCTTCACTGCTACCTGCATAGCAAATGAAATCAGTGTCATCTCCAACTGCATGCACATTATCTCTGTTTTACTTGGTAGAAAACACTTGTTGGTCCTGCAAATCCTTACTGAGGATCTAACACAGGGAAGACTGTACTGGTTAAAAGTGTTGACTCTATGCAAGTGTTCTGACTCTAAGAAATTTCACTCTAAACTGGAAATGGAGAATTATCTATGTGTTAAATAATAAAGAAATGGTTAAAACAATTGAACACAAACAAAAATTTTTGGACACATAAATCTTTCTAAAATATTATTTTTCCAATAAAATATATTATAGAAAATATATAGAAAATAAATTGAGAATTATGTAACAGTAAATTAAGTAATACAAAATTAGACTTTCCAGTAGTAGAAATATTCATCAGTGTGGGTCACGTGTAGTCAGCGGAAGGCAATGAAAAATATTCTACTATGGGTATAAAACCATGGGTGCATTTTCAGTGTTCTGTTTGAATATATTTACTACTATTTATTTTTTGCATATAAGGTTCATTTTATCACAAAAAGACACACAATGCAAAGAAAATATTCAAGTTATGGTCTTTTAAAGTGCTTGTGCTACTCTGATGTTTTTCTCATCATGTTTACTTTTGTTCTCATAATGCAGTTACTTTATGCAATAAATTTATTTATGTGCAATGTTCATCCTTTATTTTCTCTACTCTTTTGAAAAGCTATACAATGGAGTATTACACTTTCTTAAGTAATGACAAATGGAAGTGTTAGTAGGTAAATGAATGTAACTTGGGAAAATAAGTAAAACCTGTCAGACTCACAAGCTTGACTTTCACATAGTTTCGTATATATACATATATACATATATATATATATGTATATATGTATATATATTTCCCTATTTGTGGCAAAAGAAGTTACATTCCAGTAATTTTTTATCTAAAAGAAAAAATTAAAACAAAATATCAAAACAAAATAGTTACTGTGTTGCATATTGTTACCTTCAAAGTAGTTGCTCCCAGTACAAACTATTGGGATAAAAAAAAACTGTTCAAACGATATTAGTACAAACTTTACTTTTAATGGACTGCTACATTTAAAATTGGGCATGGACTCCATTGTTCTGGGAAGCTGAAGCAGGGGATCACAAATTCAACCCCAGCCAGAGAAACCTGGTAAGACCCTGTATCAAATGGAAAAACAAATAAAAGTTGTGGGACTACAGTATAGTGTACGACCTGGGGATTTAGCTCAGTGGTGTAAGCACCTGCCTGGAAAGTACGAGGTCATGAGTTAGATCCCTGGTGCAAAAACAAAACAAACTGTGGAAAAACCCTGGATTCAATCAGCGGTACTACAAACAAAAAACAAAATTACTTTAAAAATAAATTGACAAATATAAATATCAGTTTATTTCATGACTTTGACAACATTGATATTTATTAGATTAATTTGTGACATCCCATTATTGACATTTTTACATTATTTTTTTTACAAATCTACAGCAAATATATTTTAACCTCAATTTTTAATTAATTTTATGAAAAGTTGTCATTTTGTGATATATTGAAAATTTATGACTTGAAGATCAAAACCAAATATCTTATATTTTCCTTATTTAAAATTTCTATCTGAGAAGATTTTCATTTAAGCTCCTCATTTTTCTCAAGTTTCCTTGAAAGAATCTCATCAATCACTGAGTTACATCAATGCCATTTTATTTCTGCTGGTCTGCTAAAATCACCTTCCCTCTGAGGAAATAAAAAGTATGATATTCAAAGAACAAAACTGACCTTTAACTATGTCTACAACTTCTATTTAGTATCTTTTAATCCCTACAGATTACTTATGTTGACTCAAAAGAAAAATTAATAAACACTCATCTCAAACATGTTTTTCACTGGGAATATTTTTACACCAAAAGAAACATTTACCATAATCTGAAAGTTGAACAAAAAATACCATTGTTAGTTTTCAATTAAAAAATAATCTGGGCAAAATATTGAAAATTATAGGGAAGCAATTTTAAGTTTTTGGCCGACTATATATATTTTAATTTTATTGTGTTAGCCTTCTATTTTAAGTCATTGTTTGGCAACACTATTTGTAGCCATGAAAACAAGTATGTGTAAATTAATGTCAGCTATGGAATTTTAAATACTTTCTCATTTCAAGCTTGCATTTACAACTCAAAGTGGCAATAACTTCTTTGACATTTAAAATAAAGGTATTTTAGGAAAATTAAATCATGGCTTTGACAAGTGATACACTTTGTAAACTACAGTCTTAACATTTAAATGTAAAAAAAATCATAGAATGATAATTTTAGCCATCACAAAATGTTGCTTATGTGGTGTGCGTGAAAGAGAGAAGAGAGGGAGAAGCAGGGGAGAGAGAGAGAGAGAGAGAGAGAGAGAGAGAGAGAGAGAATTGAACATGAATTATTGATGATGGTGTTGAATTTGAAGTATTTTATCTCCTGTCCCAAACACAAGTATACTAGTCTTTTATTTCTGACACATCCTATAAACTCATTTTGGAGAGTGTTCAAGGCCAAGTGTTTGTCCAATGCTACTGCATTTTTAAGACTATGTAGGTTTTAATATTGTTTTCAGCATTACAATGTAAACATGAAATTACTTTGTAAGGTATCCAACCTTGCATTCCTGGGACAAAGCTGCCTTTGTTACCATATGAAGTCTTTTTTTTATTGTGTTGATGTTATTAATATTTTATAAAATTGTTCTTATTTTTCCCCCAGAATATTTGTTTGTATAAGTTTTATTTTTCTTGTGAGATCATAAGCATTGATAATAGAGTTAACACTTATGCCAATACCATAGGAATTGTTTTCTCATTCTTTGCTTTCTCTGCACATTTTTGAAAGGTTGGTGTCATTTCTGCTTTAAATGTTTTACATATTTGAGCTGTGAACGTCCCTGTTGCAAGCTATTTTATAGGAGGACCTTAAAAAACTAATTAAACTCATTTTTATAGATGTTTTATAATTTTCTTCCTTTTTGAAGAATATTTTAGTAACATATCTTGTTTTCAGAATTACTGGTAATTTTTCTTATTTTTAACATTCAATTGCCTTTAGTATAATAAAGTGTGATATAGCTTGTAAATTTTTAGAGTTTTTTTAATCTCCTCTCTAGTTTTTAGATTTTAGTATTTTTATCTTGTCCTTACTGTGTCAATGTTGCTAAATATTTTTAATTTTGTCAATCTTTACAAAGAACTGTTTCATTCACAATCTATATTGGTTTTCTGTTTTCTGTTTTATTAATACTATGATTCGAATAATCGTGTCCTCTTGAAATTTGTACATGAAAACCAGATGTACAATATCGAAACATTAGAAGATACAGCAGTGTCTTTAGGGAGTGATAGACATATAGGTTGGTCCTCACAGAAGGCCTACATAAATAGTGTTTTCCAAAAGCTTGTTTGTGCTTTCTGCCATATAACATAACACAGCACAGAGGGCAAACACAAGGCTGTTTGATGTTATGCTTTCCATCTAAAATATCCCTCAACACTTCATCCATGCACAACAAGGGCTTTTGTAAGGTTATTGGGCTATGGGGGTCTACAACTGATTAACTATTTAGAAGGTGGAAATCTGCTCTGAAGTTGGGGCTATAGCTTCTATTTTCTCTTCCCAGCCTTCCCTTGATTTCCCTCTACTATGTTCCTTTGCCATGCTGCCCTTCTTGAAGCCATTGGATTGAAACCTCTACAAAAGGTGAGCCAAAATAAACCTTCCTTTAAAATATGAGGGTAAAGTATTGAGTCTTAACAAGAAAGTCACCAAGACAGTCAGTGTCCAACCTTTGTTCTATTATTCCCTATAACTTATTCTTGGACCCAAGTTATTTTTAAGTATGTTATTTTAAATCTTACTTGTAGATTTCTCTAATTTATCTCTTTTTTCCAACTTAGCTCCAGTTTGTGGGGAAAAAACATGGTTTTAATGAACTTAAATATATTGAGACTTGTTTTGTTGTTTACCATTTGGTGTATTATCAGGAACTTTTCTTTGTTTGTTGTGTAAAAATATGCCTCCTAGTAATATTAGGTATATTTTTTTATAAATGTTATTAGTGTGTGTTCATATGATAGTATTTTCAAATATTCTGTTAATATTTTATCTACTTGTTCTAGCTAGTTTGAGAAGAAATTAGTCTGATATTTTTAGTGTTGGATTAACTATATAACTGATTCTATCAGTTTTTTCATATATTTTGTTCATTTATAAATACATATTTATAATTTATGTATATCTCATATCTTTTAAATGTGATCATACATGAAGAATTTTAAAAACAGAAGGTGTGTTTGTAGACACTCACAAAACTTCATATTGCTTACATAATTACCATTGTTAGTACTTTTCATGTCTTCTTATAATTGTGAGCTGTTTAGTGCTGTCTAATATTGATTTCTTATTCTACTATAGCACCGCATTTTCTCTTACTCCTTTTCCACTTTTATTTTCACATATATCATATCTTTATATGTTTTGAGTTTAGAAATACCATTTTATACTTTTTATACAACTTCAATTTAGTTAAGAGAAGAGAAAATATTATGCAGAGTTAATTATGTAGCTTCTTCAAGTGTTTCAAAAATAGTGATGCTGCATACAGGATTCTTGATTAATATTTTTTCTTTCTTATAATACTTTTTATTAGCCATCTGAAAATCTTTTGGTGTGTCTTGCTGCTTACAGCCAACTGGTCATCTTAGCAAGTTTCTCTTGAATATGAGCATGTTTATAATTTTTCATTTTGGTTTTGAATTTATTTTTCATTTCTTTGCTTTTTAACATAAGTCTAATGTTTCCAGTGGGTGTTTTCTTTGCATTTATAATTCTTGAAGAGTGTTGAGGTTATTGAAAGTTTAGATAAATTATTTTCATGTAACTTTATACTTCTGTTCCTTATTTTTTACTTCTATTATATGTAATATATATATATATATATGTGCCTCATAGTTTATTAATTATTTCTCATTCTTTTATTTTTATTTTCTTCTTAAGAATAATTGCTTGATCCATTTCTTTTTGTTTGTTTGTTTGTTTGTTTGTTTTTAGTAGGGATCTAACTCAGGACTGCATGCTTGCAAAGCAGACACTTATGCCACTGAGCTAAATCCCCACCCCTTCTTGATCCATTTCTAACTTTGTTGATTTATTCTTCCAGCTCAAATCTGCTGATCTTAATGTGTTTAGATTTAAATTGTTTCTAACTGTAGTATTCATTTGTTTCTATTTTTCAATTCTTATCTCTGTGTTGATATTTTCTATTTGAGAAGTAAATGCAATACTTTTCTCAGTTTAATGAACCATTCAGTCCAATTCTTTGAAAATACTTCTAGCTTTTAGCTAACTCAAATTTCTGAGACCCCTGAGGATTATTTTTCCTTTTCATAGGTTTCCCTTTCCTGTTTCATTACACATCTCATTTTTTCGTTGCCATGATTACTAACTGGATATTTCAGATAATATTCTGTAAAACTCTGCACTCTGGTGGTGTTTCCATTGTGGTGTTTGTAGTAGCAGTAGTAACAGTAGTAGTAGTTGCTGCTGTTGTTGTTGTTGTGTGTGTGTGTGTGTGTGTCTGTGTGTGTGTGTGTTTGCAAAGTAATTTACATTAAGTAATTGTGAGGAGTCTGTTATCCATGCAGCTTAATTCTGCTTGTGTTTTAGATCTATATTTTATTCTATCTTCTTAGAGTTACTGCAGGGTCAGCCTAGTTTAGGTGTCACCAAAGATTTTTCAAGACTTGTAATTAGACCTATGGAGTTTAAACATTGTTTATATATCAGTGGCTTTCACCATTGGTAATTACATCTATATATAAGTTAAGGAGTTAACTGAAACAAAAATTTCAGGAGTATTTCTCAGGCTCTACTCTCTGTTTACAAGACAATGTGTTTGTCCATGAATGAGTAGCTTACAAAAGTTCCTCCTTGTCTCACTGGAGTGTGGGGTTAGCTTTATTCATACACCAATTTTCCAAAATCAAGGATAAATTGAATCTATGCAATCTTTAAATGTTTCTTTTTTATGATTTCATTATAAGTCTTTTATTACAGAATTTATTCCAAATACCATACAAATATGAGGCTAACTATAACATTAATTTTCATAAATGTTTGCATAGGAAGTGCTTTTATTTTTGACACCTTAGGACATAATTTTTTTCTCTCTGTTTCCAACAAAATCATTTCATTTTCATAGTCCTCTCTGCCTACCCCACCCTGTTAGAACTTCTACTCTTAGGAACCAGAGAAGGGATAGAACAAAACACTATGAAAGTAGTCAAAGCACCAAACACTATGGATTCCCTTATTTTTCCCTGCAGTTTTCTTCAATCAGTGCTTATATATTTGTCATAGGACATTTTTGAATTTTTGGTGTCACTGAATGAGAGTCTGAATAATTTTGTAAAGTTACATCATCAGTTTTGTTTATTTCTTTGCCTTTGAAAGGACTTGCTGAGGACTTACTCTTCACTCAGCCATTTTGGAAGTCATTCTGTCCTTTTGATTGTGATCTCAGGATCTCTCATGGTGTTGGCTATAATTTACAATTCCTCTTCAACTTGTAGCAAATGAGTATTAAACACTTAAATTTATTTCCCTAGCATTCCTTACATTTTATTTTTATGTTTTTAGGTCACCAAGAACAACTTGTGTTGTCTGGGTTTGTAACTTCAATTTTAATGAATTCTATTTCTGAGTCTGCAGAATGTTCTATCATTTTAATACTTTTTAGATCCACATATTGCTATTACAGTTTACCCAGATCTCAGAGATGCTAAACTTTGTAAAAATTGTTTACAAGAAATTTTACAAAATGTCAGAAGCTGTATATATTTAAAAAGATCTTACCCTACTATCATTTGTGGTGTGCAGAGAATATTGTGTTGCTGAATCGTAGCAGGAAGGTTTGATAATTTTAGTATCAGGAAAAAAGTCACTTTTGAAGTTATTTGTGAGTTAAAAATACTTTCCCATTTAACAGAATTCCAGATTCATTTCTTACATTATTTCTTCATACTATGGAACATTTCTACTGTCAACTGAACTTAAGATTGTTTTTTTTTAATTTAACCATTCTCAACCATCTTCATGTAAACACAGTCCCAGGTGTTGTTCAACACTCGTGTAAATATAGTCTTTAAAAATATTGTTATTGGTATACATTTGCAGTAGATAATCTTTACATTCATCTTAGGGCATAGGTACATGTACTTTGTATATCTTAATTCTTTTTAGTACTCTTTGTCTTTTCTCTCTGCTGCCTCCTTTCATCTCTTCTTCAAATTTGCAAAAGATTAGCCTCCATGTTTCCTCCTAATTTTTATTTTGTTAATTGAAAAAATCAAGCTCAAAAGCTTAAGTATTTCAAAAATTCTTTTATGTGAGAAACTAAAAGTATAAATAATAGTTTTATTTGTATTCATTTCTCCCTTTATTTCTTTCAATAGCATGGGTATGTGAGAACAAGTATAGAATGTGTGTTTATTGATAAATGCTTCAGATTCACAAATATTACTAAATATCTACTACATACTCAGCAAAGTGCTTGTACACCATGGATACACTGGAAGTTACCACTGTGCCTGTGTATATAACTATGTTAGAAAAGAGAACATAATACAAATCAAAATGTAGCACACTGACACCTAATCTCCAGAAACCTGCAGAAGTTTACATTAAGCATATAGATAGATAGATGCCAGATAGTTACAAAAATTCAATGTACATTATTAAGCTCCCTAAAATAATTACATATTATTGGCTATTAGCTTAAATTTAATGCAATTCTGAAAGAAAAGCTAATTTTTAGTGCAGATCAAAAATCTTTTCTGTTTCAAGCATAACTGTAAGCATTTAGTTTTTATTCCATGATGAACAGGTCCATATGAGAAGACAATGCTTTCTAGTAAATAGGATACAATCTGTATACCAACCTTAGTTGAGCTCTTTGTGCAGCAGTAGTTCAATAGAATCATTTAACTTCTTTGAACATTAGGTTTTTCAATAGCAAAATAGATATGGTATGAACTGTACCTTTCCAAGAATTATTCTGAGGACAAAATAAAGATTAGATAATGAAGGTCATGTATTAATTTGAATTTTTGTGAAAAGAACAATGTCATATATTAATATACTACATTCTCAATAAAGGCATGTAATGTACAAAACGTCTACTTGACAAGGTAACATTAATTCAGATTGCCAAGGAAAAGTCTAGCAAGGATACTGATTAGATTTTTGACTGGATTTAGCTTATTTTAAAAATGTGTCTTTTATTTCTTTAAACAAATTATTCTCAACAATAAGTCTAAGATGAATAAATTTTTAAAAGCCATACTTTCTATGGAAAACAAGGAAAAATTTTGGATACTGCCATTTTGGTACAAAATATGCGATGCCCCTGGAATAGTCTGAGTGTCAGAAGTAACCCTCCAGTTTAGAGACCTACACTGTGGTGACAAGGTCTGTCTTTTTTCAAAGGGCTATGTTTTCTACCTCCGCCACCTCTGCCATAGTCTTTTGTACTTTGTCAGCTCTTCTTTCACAAAATTTAAAACTGAATAATGTAGTTACCCACAAAGTCTTTTTTTTTTCTGCTAGAACTTTTGAAAGCTGTGAAGTTGGTTTTTTTTTTCAAGCTAAGTTTCAAATTCAATTCTTATGATGACATTATGAAACAGAAAAAATGAGAATACCATATATGGAATTTTATGTGGAATATTAAGAAGTATATCTCATAATATTTTGATTTGTGTGGCAAGAAATCATTAACAATATAGGACTTCTGATGTTTATTACATTCTTATAGATTTTAGTTGAATATACTTTTCCTTAATCAGATCATTTACAAGGACAAAAGGTTCTATAAAAATGGTATGTGGAATTCTGTATCCCTTAAGGAGCAAATTCGTGTGCATTCTTTCTTTCATTTTTTATTTTAAAGAGAAAAGAAAGCACAGATAAATTAAAAAACAATCAAGCAAACATATGAAACATCAACAACAAAAGCCAAACAATGACAACAGCAACAACAAAATAGTAACATAGGATTTCTAAATAAGGTGATAAGAATTTAACGATGGTTGTTATATCATATATTGTTATCTTCAAAATAGTTGCTCATGTTAACAGATACAGGCATGCAAATTTAATAGAACAATATGATTTCCCTTCTAGCAGTTTCTTCCCTTTTCCAAAAGTTACAATAGATATGGTGAAAGGACCTTATTTAAATTGTCCTGTTTTGGGAAATGTTCCATTTTACATTAAAAAAAATCTTTCTATGCTCGCTAATGTTCTGAGTTTATATTCTCAGACAGAAGACAATGAGCTCATCAGAGGTGACTTTAGTCACTTGAAGAAGTGGGTTTTCAATGTTAGGTGTGGAAAGTCAAGAGTCATCAGCAAAGTGTAACGTTTTTCAGAATAAAAATGCAGTTGTGTGCAGTTCTGGTCATTGTGTTTAACTAATTCTACAACTGATTTAATTTAGTCATCCAATCTAAGTAAATGCTTATTTTGATGCTCTTTAGATTTGCAAGAGATATAAATTAATGAATTTTTTCTTTCAAATTTATGTGTAATTTTTTAGGGTTATAGAAGCCCAACTCTTGTCCCATATTAAAGGTTATGAAATATTTGAAGTGAATATATAGAACATTTATTTTAAAACAGATAAAAATGGATAAATGTGACATTTTTGTATGTGTTTGATGCAAATGTTTTTTTATTTCTATTACTCATATTGATATTGTTAATATTTTGTTTCCCTGCTCCTAAAATGATTATACTTCTCTATGACTATGGTATCTCAAATACCAACACACAGGTCTGGAATAAAAGATGCCAAGCCTAATGCATATTCACATTTAATTATTCTTTTATAAGTTCTTAAATGATTCACTATATCCAAAAAACTGATCAAAAAGAGATTAATGAATATGTTCAAATTTTCCTTGAAAAAGAATTTTCATTTTTGTAGGATTTTAATCTGATTGTTTTGGGTGATTATTTTGAACTTGAGAATGATGAAAGCTAACATAAAGCTTAAAATTCTAAGGGCACAATCACAGTTCATTAAACTTGACAACTATTTTTGGGTTTTATAATCTGTATAATTATAGTTTACTATAAGTTAAAACAACTTCAAGTTTAACCAAATTGTTTATACATATATTTGTATATATGGATATATTTAGATAATCAAATTGAGAAAGAAATACATTTACTTAAGTTAACTGGAGTCAGCACAACAATGTTAGATCCACAACTAGAAAAAGAAATGCCTTAATTCAAATTTTGTTTAAAAAAATATGTATATATATATATATATATATATATATATATATACTGCGTTGAACTGACAACTGGTGATAACACCCAGCTGATCTGAATCTATGTGGTATTGGGCATAGAAAGCCCACCTGAGGATTCTTGCCAATAGCATAGAAAGAGAACTGGTGGGGAAGATGGTGTACTGTTGAATCTCCTGGAGAAGCTAGTCGTGCTGGCTTTCCTGACATGAATTCAGCTGTTCTCACTGTTGGAGGAGCTCAAGACCTTGCTGTAACTAGAATGGCTATGGTTCATTTCGGAAGAGCTCTGGTCCTTACTTCGAACATCACTTGTGGACTACAGTGCAGATCCCTCCGCCTGCTGTCACAAATCCTTCCTCCTACTGATACAAACTTTCTAACTTCCACCACTGACCTTTGGGTCTTCCCACTGCAGACGCTTGATACAGACTTACATAAGACATTGTCATGGGCTTGAGGCTTCCAACTGGACTCATGGAGACATTGTCGTGGGTCTGAGGTTTCCAACTGGTCTTGTGAAGAACATTGCCATGGGATGGTTCCATTCCCTTAGCTGGATTCTTTGAGTCTCTAGTGTGTAAACAGGTCTCCTGTACTCTTTGTGTGAATATTATCAACTTATCTTATAAATTATGTGTCTTACATTAAATCTTTTCCCTTGTGAACCTTGAACTCAACAATATTTCCAGGTGCTACATATACTGAAGATTTACTGTGAGTTAAGCATTTTGCTTATTTACCTAGCAATAATTTTCTATTTTCATTAATGCAAGATTTGTGTAAAGGTATATGATTTGTTGAAAACTTAACATCCACATCTAGTCTACATTAGAAGGGGCTAAAAAGCAAAGAGGAGGTTTATTTATTAATTTACATGAATAAACAGTAATAAGCATTTCTCTTTCATTTTCCCCACCTGTACTTACATCCCTTTCACAGACAATTAAGGTGGCATCACGAAAACTCTTTGAGAGATGGAGAGTTGTAATCTCCAAAGGAAAAATTATCCCTTGGTCAATGCTTGAGCTTCAGAAACAGTTATATTAACTCTGACATGCAACTTACATACCGCTCAGAATAATTATTAATGCAAACTGGCATATGCCTTCAGAATTCAGGAACTTGGCACCTGGTGTCTGCCTTGCTATTGGAAAATTTAAAGTAAAGATATGTAGGGCTATAGAGGATGACCAAATGGCCAACATGAGTGTAATGCTTGCAAAAGATCATGCAAAGGTTGTCATGTGTATACCAAGGAACACATTTCCAGGATCATCTACCTGGTTGAGGAATTAGATTTAAGGTCAGGTCAGTGTTGCTGGAAGAACTCATAAAAAAAGTGCTGGTAAATAAGAGGCAGTTCATGGGTGTTAACATCACCAGAGTTACTAAAATTATATTTTTAGTTGTCATATAAGGTCTTCAGATTTCATTTGATTTTCTTGCTTCCTCCTTATCCTTTGATACTGAAGGGCTTAGATGGAGCAGAATATTTGGAAGAAAACATATATTAAGGGCAGGGCATTAAATACAAAAGGACATTTCACCTTCTTTTGGAGGGTTTTGAAAATGAGAATCAATAGGCAAAAATAGCTATACTTCTTTTGCAATGCTTTTTTTACAAGGTAGAAATGAAATCTTCTGGCACTTACATTTCAGTTGGCTAAAAGAATAGTGTTTCACATATTTAGAATTCCTAATTACTCTCACAGACTATACTATTTAAACTCCCACAGAAGAAAGACAAAACACAGACCTCATATACCTACAGATTTGAAAGTGGCCATAATTTAAATCTTACATAAAACAAGAATGAGCAAATAAGTCCATGAATTGCCTAAATTTGCAACTAGAAGCAGTATTTCCTTCATTTTCCCAGAGAATAAAATTAACTGAGTTTGCTCTATGGGATATAAATTTAAAGGAATGATAAAATCTCCGCAAGGTTTTCTTGCCTAAAGAATAGACTAAAGTTGAATTTAATTAAAGAATGGCATAAAAATCATTAGTGTCATGTTACAGTCAACAAAAGTCCTGTTTAAACCTGACCTATTTTATGCTAGGACAAGAAGTTAAATTAAAATGAAAATAAAAATGGGACTTTCTAACAGATACTAAGTTAGAAATAGGATTTCTTATCTTCAATTTATATAGAGTATTGTAATTTTTTTCAACAAGCTTATTGAGCCAAAGTAGCCTAATATCATTTAAGAAATAATTAAACAACATTGTAGATGAAACAAGATATTAAATAAAATTAGTTTAAAAAGTCAATCTCAATTGAATAATTTTGTAAATATAATCTGGTTTTTAAATTATAATTATTAAAGCTTTAGAATAAAATGATTGTCTGGAAAATGAAAGGACTTAAGAGAAAAGAGAAATTAAATTGTATTACATATAATTTACTACATGCCATAAAGTCTGAGGTGTATTTAAAATCTTAGCATTTGATAAACACAGCCATTATGAATTATATCTGTGATTCCATTTGTGAACAAAATTTGAATTTTCCAGATAGGCAGCTTGGTTTAAATTTACACAGTCTGGTCATTCAACATAATAAACTTATTTGATTCAAAGATATGAAGATTGTTTTTTTTTTTGCATTTTATTGATAGTTATCTCAGCTACCTGATAAAAGAAAAAAAATACTATAGCTATAAAATCCTGTACAAAAATAAATTCAAGGATGCAGTTGGGCACATCAACATCGTGTTAATCATAAGACGTCAAGCTGGATTGATTCAGAAGTGCCCAGAAGACTAGTGAAACACTATTATGGGTGTGTCCATGGGTGATTGGCATGAAACCAAAAACTGGTTGTAGGTGGCACCAATCAAAAGGCTTGTAGACTGTATAAAATAAAAAGCAACAAAACAAGGGACTGTGCTCCTTCTGCAGAATTCTAGTCTTCCTGAGCATTTGTACAATTTGCTGTTGTCCTTGGTCTCCAGGTCTCCACTTTATTCAGCCTTCCAACACATATTTGAGCTAACAATTCTTCAGTTAGCTGCCAGGCCTTTGACTTGAACTGGTGTTGCAGCCCTTATCTCTCTTGTTCTCTGACTTTCTTATTCTTGGGCTGGATCTTCTCTTTAACATGCAGTTGACTGATGCAGACTCTCCTGCATCTCATCCGAATACAATCCCGTGCAGAAGTGTATCTATTTATATACATTTTTTCTGTTGATTTTGTTCCCCTAGAGAACCCTATGTAGTCAACTAATATTTGAATATTTTCTATATCAGTATATAGAAATATTTCTTTGATGTTAAGTCTCTTTAATTTTCATCAAACTTGGGTAGAAATAATTTTATATTAAAATGTTATAAATTATGTATTCTGTTTTAATAGAGTATTTTTATGGTAGTCATCTTAGTAAAATCATCTTTTTTGCCTCATCTCTTATTTGTAAGTTTATCATATAGTGTTCATTGTGCAATAAAATTCAATTTTGAACATCATGACCATATTCTTTGTTCTACAAATATAAAAGCCAAAGTCTGGTGTTGGTTATATCAGCCAGTGCAGGGCTTTCTTTTATGTCTGCTGTCAACTGAAAAAAGATTGGACAGTAAATAAAAATAAATACTTCACTACTTGGTGGTCACCCAGCCTTTAGTGAGAATGCCTTGGTTCCTTCCTATGGTCTCTTCATGTTCCAGAAGACTTGCTTAGGATTACCACAGAACAGGCTCAAGTTTCTGTGTTAATCAGCTTTCTCCTACTTCATCAGACAACTGTGAAAATCAGTTTATGAAAATAAAAATTCATTTTTACTCACAATTTGGGATATTCAGTCCAGAACTGAGTAGACCTACTGCTTTTAGATTTCTAGAGTAGGGAAAATGCATCATGAAGGGAAAGTGTGTTAGAACAAAGATTCTCACAAAACAGGAAAGCAGAAGACAGCGGTAGGAGCAAGAGTTCCACTGTCTCTCAAGGGCATGCCCCATTAGACTCTACTTTCTGATGAAGATGTGTTTAACTTTGTCCATAAGTTGCATGCAGCCCCACAGGATCATTGCTTTGAACATTTACCTGCATGTTTAATGATATTTTCATGATGAGGTAGTGTCTGAGCACTGACTGTGTGAGCCAGAGTAATACCGTGGAAGAGAGAGCATGGCTAACTCTGCTCTGCCTCCTGTACCCACCAGGTAGTCAGTGGAGTCCAGACCTTCCTGAATCAGATGGTAAATGTACTCTGTGTCTTGGCCACTCAGAGAAAAGCAAATGGTCTTATGCACTTTGGCATGTTAGCTAAACAATTTGCGACCTGTGAAAAAAATGTGACCTTTCTTTCTGATTTGGTACAAGATTTTGAGAATAGGTTTCAAATTTTCAGAAAAAAAAAATCATCAAGCTAAAGATGTAACCTTTACTACATGAACCACTGGGGAACAATTAAGTTCCCAGACCATAGCAGCTCCAAGCACAGAAATAAAGGTCAAGGTTCTCTGAGAAAACTCTTTTCATTTTTTTAACTTGTGGTAGCATCCCAGAGACTGCAGACATGTTAGGTAATATTTGTATATCTGTTACGTGTCAGGCAAAGAAATCAGTCATCAATCTGTTTACGCAGAATATACAAATGCATACAAGATCTTTAGGAAAGGAACCAACAGATTCTGTGTTGTTTTGTTTTGTTTTTTTCATTTGTTTACCTCAAACCCTAGGATAAAGTAAAGACCTGTTTTATTCTCTATTTGCCAGTTCCTCTCAGAAAAAGAAAATATACAATTAAGGGGTCACATAAAATTTCTTCAGAGCAAAGTATATTTCTGCTGGTAGACAAAATATTTTTACTGTATTAAATTTAATGAGTTGGATTTTTTATTCTTTTTTGGGAAAGGCATTGAACCTAAAGCCATCACAATGAGTTATATACTCAGCCTTTTTTAATATTCTATTTTTGAGACACATTGTCACTGAGTAACTAAATTATCCGAGCTGGTCTTAAATTCTCAATCCTTCTGCCTCAGTGTCCCAGAGTCATGGGATTACAAGCATGTACTAACACATCCAGTTAAATTTTATTTGCTCTTATACATATAACAAGTGTCTGAGATTTTTCTGAAGCACAGAAAAATAAAAAAAAAAACAAATTTAAAAGAATAATTAAAATATTTCCCCAGTGGAGCATTATATAGTCTTATTAAATGATGGAAAGATATAAAATTGATATTGATATCTAAATTGATAAAAACTGCAATATGATTTTTAAGTTTTGTATGTAAACTGAATTGGTTACCTGTGTTTAATGCTACTTTAAAAAAATGTGCTTTCAAAAGCTGAGACTTAAAGTCAAAATTCTTTAAATGTTGCTCAAGATTTAAAATTATTCCTTATTGTAGAGCCTTTTCCATCTTCCTTTCAATTTCTATTTTATATGCATTTTTAGTCTCTCAGTAATTCATGGAGATTATGTGGGTATTTTCTAATCTCATAAAACATAACCTCAATGTTAATATGTAACTTGCAGATCACACCTTTTAAACCCTTTATTTTAAATAACAGTACTATACATAACCTTTAAAAGGAAAAAAGCAAGTATTTTTTGAGACCACAGAATAATGGGTTCCACTGTGTGGAGTAACATTGTGTGAACAGCCTATCAATGTTCAAATTAAATACAGTGAAGTAGGTTGCCCTCTATTTTGCTGTGTTTCTATTGCATTGTCTCTATAATGTTAAAACAAGTAGGATTTTTATAAAAAGAACTCAGAAAAATAAAACAATTTAATGCACAAATATTCTACTTACATGTTTCCATAGTAGTGCTGAAGTTTTGTGTCCCGAATCAGTGAGTTTGGCTAGGAACAAAAACCGAGTGATTTTAATTCTCAGTGCTTTGCAGTGGAGAAAAAAAAAACCTTCATAATGATGACTATTACTTCTCTTGCTATTACTGGAGTCACTGTCTTTTTTAAAAAAATGAACCTACACTACATATTAGTTTCTGCACAAGACAATTTTCACATGCATCAAAACTTCTGCCAACTACCTGTGATCCAGTCATCACCCCGCACACAAATTATAGATGAGCAAAAGAACTGCACACATGGGAGATCATAAAAGGAAAGAAGCAGGATTGAAAATTAAAAATCAGAAAAGATCATTGCCATCTAAGATGGTTTTTATTTTTAAGATTGTTTTTAGTCTTTGTATTTTATTTTGTCACTTAACATTTAAAATACTATTGGAGCTGATTTTAGCACAGAAACCACAAGTAATGAGAATATTACATCTGAGTCCCTTTCTTTGACAAGTCTGTATGGCACTGCTGGAAGTGTTATTCATTGGCTCTTATCAATTATGCTTGGCTGCTTCTCACAAGGTGTTAAGGGACAGAAGAAACAGTTCAGAGTATAAGGCAAACTGCCTGTTTCTTTTTTAATGTCTGATAAATTTGTGATCAGCAGAAATTCTTCCTGTTCTTTTCCTATGATGCTAATAACATCTATTCACATAAGGTCACAATGGAAAAATGCTAATTGGAAAAAACCCATTATAGTGAAATGAGCAAGATAAATAGCAATTAAAATAAATGTTTCCTTAGGAAAAGCTAATTTTAAGGATTTATTAGCTATTTGGATGATATATGGACCCATTTTATGTTGTCAAATGTAGACACTCTTCTGACACATTGTGTCTAAAGTATATGTATTCATATCCTTAAATGTGCATATAAATAAATTTAGTTACTTTTATATTTCCTTTTATGTAGTGGACTTTTTATGTTAATATATTAACAGTAATAGTTCATTTTGTGGATTATTTTGATATTCTAAATACATGACCATGTGATCAGTAAATCAGTGACAATTATCCCATTTCAGTCTTTGCAGTATTATTATACTTATCCACAATATTGATGATTGGATCATGATCACTTATTTTATTCTCAACAACAACAAATCTTGTGATATTTCAAAATCAGTGTTTTTTTATATACTGTATGTGCTTAGTAACATTATATTATCATGTGTGGTATTGTTGTATATTGAATGTTGTCAACTGTTGCTGTATATAATATTACATGAGAATTTAAATTTTTAATTATTTAAATACATATGATTTTAAATATTATTTCCATATAATCAATTAGATTAAGCAACAAAATATGCTTTTGATTATTGTCTTTCATTTAAAAAACAATTTACATTTTGCTTTTCCTTTCTTTGAGTATAATGACAGTATGAATGTAAGTCACATTTTAAAAATTCAATATTGGAAAAAGAATTCTCTTCAACAACATACTTAACCTTTAAGACAATCCATATACTCTTCACCTTGAAACAATATCATGAGTTGTTTCAGGTAAATATTGTGAACCAGAAGTGTTTTAAAAAGGCTTAAAATGATACAAATGTTTTAGCTTTTTAAATTTTATTAATAATCATTTCACAAAAATGAATTCCTTTGTGTGCACCTCTGCAGAAAGGATGTTGCTTTTTTCATTATATGGCACTGTACTAAAATGGTTACATGAGCCTAAAAGTCTGACTTTCAAGCTTTTGTCTTTATCATCATATTTTGTAACCTTTAGGCAAAATAAGTTACACTGTTTGTGTAACAATTTTGATTGTAAAGGTATAGTTTTAATGTGGAGCTTATCATTTCTTCAATTGCAATAGGTGGTAAAGATAAGGTTTAAATTCAAGACAGCATGAATCTCTGATCTTCTTACAATTAATTCCTTCATCAAGCATAATTCCTTTATGCTTTTTTGACATACAGTTATTATCATCTAGCACTGTTCACACATTATCAATCTTTTATTGAAAATTTTTTCTAATAGCCACCTAACTTTCTATTTCCATCATCACCCAAGTCAACTTCAAGAATAATGCTAAATATAATGTATAAACTTCAGGATTCTTTGGAGCTTTAATTTACAGTGTTCATTTCTATTCAAATGCTACCATTTAATTTCAACAACTGCATTGGGACATTGGTGTTTCCAATGTGTACAAATATAAAAATTGCAAATTCCAGAGCACAAATGGTTTCCTTGTGACATACATCCTTTTTCCTCTGAGCTATCTCATCATTTTAATTTTAATAATAATCTCAATTTATCTTTTTTACAACTGCCATTTCTATGACTTAAAAATTTATTCACATGCAATTACTAAATTTTTCTTATAGTTAATCCTTTAAGTGCATCAGTAGCATTATCATCTCATTATACAGTATTTTATTTTCCTTTCTACATAAGCACCAATTATGTGGTGTGTTTTCTTTAACA
Organism: Hydrochoerus hydrochaeris; assembly: GCA_004027455.1. Lineage (NCBI taxonomy): Eukaryota > Metazoa > Chordata > Mammalia > Rodentia > Hydrochaeridae > Hydrochoerus > Hydrochoerus hydrochaeris. The sequence continues at coordinate 44,057 of PVLA01010796.1, forward strand.
TTCATAGCCTCAGAGAGGTACAGGAGAAAGTCACATAAATAAAAGAACAGTGTAGTAGAATATTTGTAATCTCAGCACTTTGAGTCTGAGCCAGGAGCATGACAAGTTCCAACCTAGTCTGGGCAACAACAGTTCAGAAGGATCCTGCCTCAAAATAAAATACATGAAAACAGTGCTAGAGATGTAGTACAGAGATCCACTCTCATCAGAAAAAATAAAGTAATTAAAGTTCTATCTGTATACATTGTTTGGTCTTCAATTTTTTTTTTTTTTTGTACCAGGGATCAAACTCATGACCTAGGGCTTAGGTCCCTTGGTTCTTCAAGTTTACATACTTCACATAATCTGGGTCAACTTCCTTTTCATTTTCCTTCAATAAATTTCAAATTTTGACCTTTTTTCTCAAAGAATGTACTCACTTGATTATTCTCCGTCTTATGTAAGGAGATTCAAATTTGTCAGTGAATTAAAACTGAGTGAATTCCTTTATCACTTGTTCTTATATATACAATATTTGCTCTCTAACTCAATTTGTCTGCAATCACAAACAGATATTTTTGTTTCTGTTTAAAGCAAATAGTCCACTATAAAACCTACAACTCTGCTATGTATCTAAGATCACTGTTTATCAAATATTTTAACATAAACAGTATTTATGTTGTTTTAAGGCCATTTCTTTGAAATCACTTTGCTGCATCTTTAAAATACATTCCCTATACCTTACTTCCATTCAACTAAGATTCTTAGTATCCTTTTTAAAACAATTCATTTTTATTGCAGTCAAGACTTCCAAATATATATTTTAGGTACCGGGGATCGAACTCAAAATGGCCTTGCATTTACCAGGCAGGCGCTTAGGTTGCTGAGCTAAACCTTTGGCCCCAAGACTTCCAAATTTAATTGCATACCAACAGCTCAGTCTTTAATTGCTCTAGAATTTGATTTTTGCCTTCAGTGCATTACAATTATGAATGCTAAAATTATTAAAGTCTCATATTAAATATTATTATTATGTTCAGTGGTCACATTAATTATAATCTCTGCAAAATTTCAAATTAGTGACTACAGAATGCTTCAAAATATCTTTAGCTTCCATGATAATTTTTCTTTTAATTTTTGATCTATCATGGTGGTTTTGCAGCATTTTTCTTACTTTTGAGGAATTCATACTCTACTTTGTATTTAAAGTTGGTAACTTTCATGGGTTCTTCTCACTTTGTACTTAAAAACTGTATACATCTGCTTCAGTCAGCCCAAATGTTACATTAGCATTATGATACAGAAACCTTATTTCTGCCTGTCTTCTTCCACACTTTCCACAACCATATATCAAAACTCTTTGATTATTTTGGGCTAACACACACTTGATTAATTACCTTTTATTTCATACTTATTAATTTCCAAACTTCATTATCTAATTGAGAAGTTATTATCAATTCAGTGGAATCTAAGAGTAGCATTCCTAAGTCACTGTCATCATTTTGCTATACAGTCCAGCAGTGGTAACATTACTGCTGTCCCTGTGTTGAATGCAGAACATTAACTTGCATATCCATTTTTTTGCATTCCCATTACATATATATTTTTAAAAAATAGACTTTGATCATGATATTGTCTACTTGAAATACTTCAGTGGTTCAGTGCATGCTAGACAATATCTTAACTTCACTGTATACTTTAAAGTTCTTTTATGATCTGAACCTTGATTATGCATCCAAGTTTGTTTCTACCACTTCTTTAAAGGCTGCCTAATAAATTCTATTTGAAGCAATGATTTATTTTGAAAGTACTGTTCTCAGTCCAGCAAAAGGCATACAAAAGATCAAGTGTTTCATGAAGTCTTACTGATTTCTCCCTCCTTTTTATGGTTTATGTCTAGAAGCCTCCACAAAGTTCATGCAAGAATGGGGGCAGGCTTTTTCTTTGGTAAATGAATCTAGGATTTGAGACTGATTCATAGTGCAATGCTGGGACTAAGGGAGATGGGATAAGGCTGATTGCTAGCTCAATATACTGATTGAGTTGGCACAGCCCTAATCCCAGCCGTCTGGATAAGATAAAAAGAGTAGAAAGAGTTTTGTTTCTCCCCTTTGCTCCTGTTGCTTTGGTATCCTCTGCCACCATGAAGGGTTGCCACTCTGCCATGTGCCACCCTGCCTTGGAGCCTGCTGAGTATGGACTGAAACTTTTCCAAATAGTTAGCTAAATAAATCTTTCATCTTTTAACTTTGGGTGCTGAATATTTTGTTCCAGAAACAAGAAAAGAAACAAAGACACTCCTCCAGACAGATTTCTTTAGTATATACATTTTTGCATTCTGGCCTAATTATTACACATTCCCATTTGTGTAATACTAACAGAAATGTGGTTTTGCATTTGTCTCCATCTACTTCTAACACATAAAATCCTTGAGGACAAGGGGTAGAGTAAATATTTGCCATTCATTACCAGTAACTGATACCTAATGAATATTTGAAGGTATACTCCTTAAGTGGGTTGGTACACTAATGAGTTCATAGCTCACTGCTATTCCAAGGTAAAAAGCCTGATAAAAAAGGTGAGCCACTAAGAAGATGAATAGAAGGGTTCTATCTTTCTCTTTCTTTCTTTCTTTCTTTCTTTCTTTCTTTCTTTCTTTCTTTCTTTCTTTCTTTCTGTCTTCCTCTTTCTTTTTCATATCATAAACTATTTTTATTTTTTCTCATTTGATTGCTTTTCTTCTTTTCTTTCATTAGTGCATATTAGTTATGCAGAAGGTAGGTTTCATTGTGGCATATTCATGCTTGCATAATACATAGTTCTTATCTACCCCATTCCCTTCCTCTTCTCCTTGGCCTTCCTTTTCTCTAACAGCCTCCCTTCTACTTTCATATAGTTTTTCTATTAAAAAGGAGCTCTTTCAATGGAAAATATCTAGAACTATGGTTGCCAAATTTTAGTACATATCACAATCACCTGGTGATCTTAAAACAGATTGCTGGGTTCCACCTTAGAGTAGGCCAGAAGCGGATACTGAAAATTCGCATTTCTAACAAATTCTCAGTTTGCTAAAGCTGCTGGTGGGTCAGAAGCTACACTTAGAGAGCCACTACCCTGAAGCTCTAGAGTAGAGCAGCACTGCTATGGATTGTGTTCCAGAGAGAAAAGGGCTGTCTGAGGTAAATAGCTTAGAAAGTTGTTTCCTAATGCTTCTCTGAGCCATCAGTGTGAGATAAAAAGATTCAAAGCATGTAAGAGCCATAAATACTTTTAGGATAAAGAATTTGGCTTCTCTCTAATGGGGACACAGACTGAGGTTTTAAGCTTGGAAAAAACCCATTAGGCTTTGAGTTACACACTATTCGAGGAACAATGGAGAGAAAAGAGTTAAGGCAGGTTTTTGACTAGATTAAAAGATATCAAGGACCTCCATTAGGGAACCTCAAGAAGAAGAGGGAACAGATATTTTTAACTTGACACTTTCCATTTCAGTTAGAGAAGGGACTCTAGAAGTATGTCTTATGTTGCCTTTGGATCGTGAGTGCAATCTCCAAGAGCCATCACTTGTGCAGATGTGCATAAAAGGCACCTGTGGTGATACAAAATCTTTAGAAAAAAGGTTGGGAGCAAAGCAACTGTGACAGCCAGGGTGGTCCATGTTAGACTGTATGCAGAAGCAAAAGATTAAGAACAATTTCGACTTCTGTGGCTATGAATAAGTCCCTTTGATTCTTGGGTCTCAGTTTCCTACTTTATTAAATAGAAAGATAGTACTGGAATCAGAGTCTCTGTGGTCCTTTCCTAACCACACGTTATAATTAAATTTAAACCACACGTTATAATTAAATTTAAAAACAAAGCAAAGGAATATGGATTCCAAGATGAAGGCCATACCCTTGCCACAGGCTCTTTCTCTCTCTGCTGGCCTGGTGTTATGTGAATAGCTTTATCCTCCAGAAATTTCTACTATGTGCTTTTTGCCTTAGTCCTATCTGACTAGGGACTGAATCCACTGAATATGAACCATAATAAAAACATCCTGAGGCTTGGGGCATAGTTCAGTGGTACGGTGTTTGCTTACCATGTGTGAAGGCGTGAGTTCAATCCTCAGCACAGAAAACAAAAATAAAATTCTCCTTTAAATTGCAGGGGTTGGGTATTTTCTCCCACCAATGAGAAGCTAACTAAAATAAATATCATTGATTGTCAGTTTAATCAGAATAATTATTCAGTTTATTTCTAACCATAAAATTTTTTTAAAGCTATGATGTGTCTAGATTACACAAAGGATGATGTTCTAATATGGTTTCTTTTGGTAAATTTTTATGTCACTATGGTAATGACTTTGTCCTATCCCTGATTAATTTACCTGAAATTTTTATACTGGAATTATTGTTATATTTTATTTTAAATATTAAACAATATTATCCAAATTGAATTGTTGACATTACTGACCAACAGAAATTTTCAAATATAAAGAACTAAAAAATGAGTAACAATGGTCTGTTATAAGTGCTACATGCTTTTATAACATTCAAAATATTTTACATAAATATTTTTATATTCTATTGATTATTTCTGTGATATATAATAGATTAAATCATATTTGGCTTCTTTTGAAAATAAACATTTTAAAATTTATTTCTGTTTTTCACTTGAGTTTATCATTCTACCATGGGTAAATAAAAAATAGAGGTTCTATGATATATGCCTTCAGTATTTCTTTCAATCTGTACACACACATGCACACACACACAAAACCAGTGGTAAGTAATGGCAACAATAATGGAATAACAAGTGAATTGTTAAACACTAATTTCTGAACAGTTGGAATGGGATTTCCAAAAACATTTTTCATGTTTAACTGTAATCAGCCAGTCCAATAACAGGAAAGTTTCCAACTCCCTGAAATAAATTCTCAATAGTGTAACTCAACTGTCAATAGCAGACAGGGTCACAAGTCGGATGACTGAGTTGGAATGTAGAAATTGAAAAATGAGCATCTGTGTTGAAAATGAAAACACTGTGCTTTCTGGGCCGCTGAAAGAAAACACCATGACAAGCTGATAGGCACTGGAAGTGGTATCTGAGGAAATACTAATTTTCTTCGTTGTGTAACTGAGTTTCTTTCCATTTCTGACATGAACTTATCATTAAAAATGAATTATCCATGCCACAAAGGAAGTCACAGTTCTCAAGATTCCTTGAAAAGCATGACCAGTGACCAGAATGCAAAATAAAAAATAGTCCTAAGTGCAAATATATCAGTTCTAGTGAACCAGATGTATCCAAAAAGTCACCTGCAACTTCTATTGATTAATGTTTAAAAGAATGAAAAATAAAATGAAATGTGCCAATATTTATGTATTACTGTATTTCCATCTTTGTACTTCATTATATAAATTATATTGTTACATTTAGCTCAGATTCTGTTGCAATCTTTAATACATTATTTTTCACATATCTACATTTTGCATAAACTACTAGTTGAAAACCTTAAATATATCTGGCCAATATATTATTCCTCATTATGCTTGAGAAAAAATTACTTTATTCAAACATTAAAAGCATAGATACTGTATATGGTGGTGCATGCCTGTAATCCAAGCACTTGAAAGGCTAAGGCAGGAGGATCACTGCAAGTTTGAGAACAGCCTGGGCTACAAAGTGAGCTCAAGGCCAGCATGAACTGCATAGCGAGACTCTGCCTCAAAAAGACAATAATAAATAAATAAACTTAAAAAAATAAAAACATATAAAAGTTATTTTGAGTTTGTTTGAACCCAGAATACCTATTGTACCATGAAATACATTATAGAGGACTATGTCCTTGAAGTTTTACAGTAACTCATTTTAAAAAGTCTCACTGTAAATCATTTTGAATCATATGAATCAACATTCATAAAAGTTAGAACTCATCCATCATATGCTCCAAAAGTGAATCATGGGATATTTTACTTATGTTTCTTTTCTCATATTTACCATATTTTGTATTACATTAATGAATGAACCACTGGCACATATATATATATATATATATATATATATATATATATATATATATGATCAAGGGCACATTTCTGTCTAGTGAATGATTTTTAAAATCCTGTTTTATATTTCCTATCATCCTTTCACAAAAATTGAAGAATTTTATGCTTTTAAGCATATGAACATTATGGAATTACACATCTGCATCATGAAACTTAGACACTATCACTGAAATGGACAAAATATTGACTCCATATACATTTTCTTCATCAATGCATTCACTGATGTATATCTAGGCTGTTTCCTTGGCAATGCTATTGTGAAGTGCACCACAATAAACATGGGCATGAGGGATCACTAAAAAGTCCTCATTCTTTCTATGCTGAAAAGTTGCATAACTGGACCAAATAGTGTCCATTATTTGTAGTTTTTAAAAACTATCCACACTAATTTTGATGGAAGCTGTACTTCTTTCCACCCCCACTAACAGTATAGAAGGATTCCTTTTCTCTTGCATCACCACTGTCACCAGCACTCATGGAATCTCATTACAGATTTGATTTGTACTTCTTCAGGGACTAAGACATTGAACATTTTAAAAATTATTTATTAGCCATTTGTATTTCTTTTGAAATATTCTACTCAGTTCATTTGTCTGTTTATTATTACTTAGCTATTTACATTTGTTGTTTTTAAGGATTTTTTTTAATTATTTGTATACTTTAAAAATTAGTCTTCTGATGAAAGAGTAGACAGCAAATATTTTCTTTCACTGTGGATGTAAGCGGAGACCATAATTTTAAGGAAATTGGGCAATATTCAGAAAGTTGAATACTGGATATTTTCTCTCATATGAGGAATGTGTTGCATGTGGGGGAAAGAGAACATGAAAGTAAAGGATTTTATTGGAGATGAGAAAGGGGATCAAGGATGGGAGGACAGAGAATAAAAGGGAGACGGGAATGAGAGAGTGAAAATAAAGTGCATAACATTCTTGAACCAATATGCCAAGAGAAAGCTCATGATTCTGTAAAATTAATAATCACTGTTAAAATAGAAGTATTTCCTACCCTACAGAGCAAGAAGAAGAAGCATGATGACTATACTTGTCCTGAACTGTAAATACACTAATGAGAAACAATTCCAGTTCTCTCTCCCATTTAAAGCAAGTGAAATTCAGCCCAGCAAGCCACAAGCAGCTAGCAGGGGTCTAAATTCAGTCATGGGTGCTGAACATGTGGAGGTTGAATCCCAGCACTCAGGGAAGATTTGGAACATTACTCCAGGTGGTAAGACTATATTTTGCATCTCAAATCACAAGAGGACACAAGGGAGCCCCACAACTGCCCCATGCCCAGCAAACTCCAAGCCACTAACAGTTACCTGCAGTCTGTCCTGGGAGCCAAAAGTGGGCCAGGTGATTCCCAACACATGGGAGAAGCTTTGAAACATCATTAAATACAGAGAAATATAGGCAAATGACAAAATGAAAGAGCAAAATGCAATCTCAAACTTCCAGCCCAACCCAAGCAAGCCTAGGAGACATGGACACAGAAGAAAATATAAGCCATACACCTGAAATGCCTGAAATTATAACAACTGACATAAAGAAATAACTCCGGGAAGCTATAAAAGAACTCAAATCAGAAATAGTCTCTTAGGTAAAAGAAGAAATGATAAAAGTAATAAAAGAAATGCTGAACACATCTAAAGAAGACATAGTTAAAAAATTAGAGGACAAATGCAAAAAGGTGGAAAATCTGAATGAACAATATAAGAAACAAACAGGATGCATGAAGCAGATTCAAACAGATATATAGGAAATAAAAAATTCTATCAAAAGTTGGCAAAACCGCCTCAACAAAAGTGAAGATAGAATTTCAGACCTCAAAGACAAGATTGCAGCTAGTGAACAGGAAAATAAAGATCTTTTAAAAATAACAAGGAACCAAGAAGTAACAATTCAACAACTGCAAGATGATGCAAAGAAAAACAATATAAGATTGATAGGTATAAATGAAAAGGAGATGACAACAAAAATAATATCAAGATGCTATTTACAGAAGTAATAGCTGAAAAGTTCCCAAACATGAGAATGGAAATTTACATACAGATAAGTGAACCATATAGAACTCCAAATAACCATAACCAAAAGAAAACTACACACAGACATATAATAATCAACATCCCAGAAATACAATATAAGAACAGAATATTAAAAGCTGCAAGAAGGAAGAGACAGATCACCTATAAAGAAAGCCTATCAGAATTATAGCAGATTTCTCAACATAAACAACGAAGTTAAGAGGAGCATGGAGTGAAATATTTTCATCCTAAAGGCAAAAGACTTCCAGCCCAGACTGATGTACTCTGCAAAACTGTCCTTTGAAGTTAGATGGAGAAATAAGATACTTCCATGACAAAGAACAGCTGAAGAACTTCATGACTACCAAACCAACCCTACAAAGAATACTAAAAGACATTCTAGACAGACATAGGAAAAAACCACTAAGCAAGGCAAACAATTAAACAGAGTGGAAAGGTAAATAATCAACAGCAGAAAGATAACATGTCAAAAGTAAACCAATATATGTCAGCTATAACCATTAATGTAAATGACCTCAATTCAATAATTAAAAGAAATAGACTGGCAGAATGGATCAAGAAACATCCAATTATATGCTATATGCAGGAAGCCCATCTAACCCAAAAGGAAGCTCATAGACTGAAAGTCAAAGGATGGAAAACAGTACTCCATGCAACAGGATCCCCCAAAAAAGCAGAAGTAGTCTATTTGCAGATAATGTGAACCAAGAATAATCTAAAGAGATAAAGAAGGCCACTGCATATTAGTTAGGGGAAAACTTCAAGAGGAAGAGTTAGCAATCTTACATATCTATGCACTAAATTTGGGTGCACCCGGCTATACAAAACAAATAGTAACAGAAATGAAAAATCAAATAAGCAATAACACAAGTATAACTGGAGACCTTAACATACCATTGACACAAAGGGACAGATCAATGAGACAGAAAATCAGCAAAGAAATAATAGGACTGAATCACATCTGTGAACAAATGGACTTAGACGTATACAGTGTTCCACCCAACAACATCAGAATGTATATTCTTCTCAGCAGCACATGAGATGTTCTCTAAAACAGAACATATACTAGCCCACAGAACATGTTTAAGTAAATGCAAAAGAATTGAAATTATCCCATGCATGTTATTGGATCGTAGCCCCATGAAACTAGAAATTAATGACAAAAGAAACTGCAAAACCCCACAAGCACATGGAAATTGAATAATACACTCCTGAGCAATTAGTGGGACACAGAGGAAATTAAAGAAGGGATTGAACAATACTTACAGGCAAATGAAAATACAAATACCTCTTACAGAAACCTGTGGGAAGCAATGAGATCAGTCCACAGAGGAAAATTTATTGCGGTAAATTCCCACATCAGGAAAACAGAACAAACACACATAAACAACCTGATGCTACACCTCAAACATCTAGAAAAAGAAGAGCAAGTCAAGCACAAAGCCAAAGGAAGGGAGGAAATTATAAAGGCCAGAGCCGAAATCAATGCAATAGAGACTAAGAAAATAATACAAATTCAGTGAATAAGAGAGCTGGTTCTTTGAAATAATAAATAAAATTGACAACTAGCCAAGCTTATTTTTAAAAAGAAAGAAAAAACTCAAATTCATGCAATAAGGAATGAAAATGGTGAAAACATTACAGACCCTGTGGAAATACAGAAGATCATCACTAACTATTTTGAAAATCTCTACTCTCATAAGCTTGATAATACAGAAGGAATGGACAGATTCCTAGAAATATATGAATTACCAAAGCTGGGTCAAGAAGATGTAAAACAGCTGAATAATCCAATTTCAATTAACGAAATTGAAAATGTAATTAAATCCTTACTAACAAAGAAAAGCCCCAGTCCAGATAGATTCACTGCAGAATTCTGCAAGAAATACAAAGAATATTTAATGCCAACACTCCTCAAACTCTTCAATGAAATTGAAAGGGAAACAATTCTCCCTAACTCATTCTTGGAAGTAAATATTACTCTAATACCAAAACCTGAGAAAGAGCCAACCAAAAAAGAGAACTACAGACTACTCTCCCTAGATGAAAATTTCTCAATAAAATTTTGGAAACAGAATGCAGCAAATCATCAAGAAGATTATACACCATGACCAAGTGGGATTCATTCCAGGAATGCAGGGATGGTTCAACATAAGCAAATCAATAAATATAATCCACCATATCAATAGAGCCAAAAACAAGAACCACATGATCATTTTTATAGATTCAGAAAAAGCTCTTGATAAGGTCCAACACTTATTCATGATAAAAACATTACAGAAAATTGGAATAGATGGTCTTTACCTCAATATGATAAGAGCCATCTATGACAAACCAACAGCCAGCATCATATTAAATTACCAAAAACTGAAAGTCTTTACCCTAAAATCAGGAACAAGACAAGGATGTCCATTATCACCACTCCCATTCAATATAGTGCTGAAAATAGTGAAGAGAGAAATTAGACAAGAGAGAGAAAAAAAAAGGAGTAAGGATAGGAAAAGAAGAAATTAAATTATCATTACTTGGTTATGACATTATATACTACATAAAAGACCCCCAAAACTCCATTGAAAGATAAATAAATTCAGTAACAAATAAGTAAATTCAGTAATGTAGTTGGATACAAAGTCAACATTCAAAAATCAATAGCATTCCTATACACCAACAACAAAACCACTGAGAGAGAAATAAGAGAAGCCACACCCTTTACAATAGCATCCAACAAAATGAAATAGTTAGGAATTAATCTAACAAAAGAAGCAAAAGATCCATTCAGGGAAAAGTATAGTACCCTGAAAAAGAAATTGAAGAGGACCTCAGAAAATGGAAAGACATCCCTTGTTCATGGATAGGAAGAAGAAACATTATGAAAATAGCCATTCTCCCAAAATTGTTATACAGATTTAATGCAATCTCAATCAAAATGCCAGTAGAATACCTCACAGATCTAGAGAAATCACTCCTAAGATTCATCTGGAATCAGAAGAGACCTAGAATAACAAAGGCAAATCTAAGCAACAAAGGCAAGGCAGGAGGCATCATGGTCCCTGACTTGAAGTTATACTACAAAACTACTATAATAAAATCATCATGGTACTGGAATAAAAACATACTGAAGATCACTGGAATAGATTAGAAGATACAACTACAACTACAAACAAACTCAACCACCTTATCTTTTAAAGGGGTCAAACACGTCCACTGTATGAAAGATAGTCTCCTCAATAAATGGTGCTGGAAAAATTGGCTCTCCATATGCCAAAAACTAAAACTAGACCCATGCCTATCACTGTATACTAAACTAAAGTCTAAATGGATCAAAGATCTAAATATTAAAATAGAAATGCTAAATTTGTTGGAAGAAAAAGTAGGTAGAAATCTTGAAGATTTAAGGGTAGTTAGAGAATTCATGAACAAGAATAAAACCACAGGTGAAATAATACTTCACATAATCAATAACTGGGATTGCATCCTATTAAAGAGTTTTTGTGTGTTGAAAATCTCCAGCACAGTGAAAGGAAAACCCACAAATTGGGAAAAAATCTTAGTGAATGGTCCCTCAGACAAAAGATTTCTATCTAGAACATATAAAGAATTTTTAAAAAATCAGATCCCCAAAATTCAAAGATCCATTACAAAAATGAATACACAGTTCTCAGATGAAGAAATACAAATGGCAAATAAATACATGAAAAAGTGTTCAGCATCACTGGTCATTAGAGAAATGCAAATTAAAACCACACTGAGATTCCATCTCAATGCGGAAAGAATGGCCAGGATAAAGAAAACTACCAACAAGAAATGAGGTAGATGCTGTGGGAAAAAGGAACTCTTCTGCACTGCTGGTGGGAGTGTAGACTGGTGCAACCACTGTGGAGGTCATCTGGAGATTCCTCAAAAAGCTGAGATTGGAGATCCTATTTGACACAGCTATTCTACTTCTGGGCATATACCCAGAAGAACTGAAAACATCATACCACAGTGATATATGTGCACCCATGTTTATAGCAGCACAATAACCAGATCTTGGAAACAACCTAAGTGCCCATCAACTGAGGAATGGATAAAAAAATTGTGGCACTTTTATAGAATGGAGTACTACTCAGCTATAAAGAATGATCACATAGAGTTATATAAGTAAGTGGATGCAACTTGAAACCATACTCATAAGTGAAATAAATCAAACTCACATGTGTAAATACCATATAGTCTCCTAGTGTAAGAAATGTTAAGAGTCCATAAGATACAAAAAAACTCAATAAATATAGTGACAGGATAAGAATCTGCTTAAAGGGGAAAATAGTATCTCAGGGAAAATGAGGAAAAAGAAAATGGAAGGGAAAAGAAAAAATATCTAAAATTATATAAACACACTTAGGATAGCTAAGATGATTTTGCTATAAATTTTATAAATACTTGGAAGCAAATAGGTAACTTTCATAGGATTGGGACAGTTGTGCATATTATTTTGTGGTGATCTGGTGATCTGAGGAATTCTTGAAGATTATTTTGTAAGATAACAACCCTAGTTATGCTCATATCACCTTGTTTTGGATGCCTATATTGTCAGTGTTCTGGGCTCTTTGCTATTGTTATTTATTTGTCTTTTTTTGTTTCGTGATTTTCCAGGAATTTGTTTTGTTTTGTCCTGTAATACAGAAAGGATAGGTATACATTTAGAGACTCATGCACATGTAGAACTCCTAAACAGTTTATGAGAATCAATAATATAATGCACAATGACATGAACAGCTACTTTGTAAAAAAAAAGAGACACTAAGTTACCCAGTGCTGATTCCATAGCATCATAATGTGAAATCCAGAAATATTATTATTCTTTGTTCAGAGTGATTTTTTTTTATTTAAAGAGAATAAAAAATAGGAAAACAGTAGAAATATTACAGAATTTCAAGAAAAGAAGATAAACAGTAAGAAATCACTAATTGATAAATTACATATTGTTCTTTTAGAAATAGTTATTCAAGTTATGGAATTAAAGCACACAAAGTGGACACTAAAGCAGTGAGAGTGCAAACAGATCTGCTCAACAATCCAACACTAACCTAGAAATATGGTCATCAATCCCACACATCTAAACATACATGCAGCTATATCTTTTATAGCACTATTTCCTCTTTTTTTACAGTAGCAATTAAACATTTTTAAAATTTTATTTAAAGAGAAGGAAAAAAAAAGCAAAACAGAAAAAAGGGTAGCAACAATACAGAATTCTAAAAGAAAGAAAGAAAAACGAGAATGAAAAAAAGCCCCACTAAGAAATCAGTAATTTATAAATTACATACTGTCATCCTGGATGTAGTTCTTCAAGTTACAAAGTTAAAGGGTATGTAGTAAATATTCAGTCAGTCTACAAACAGTTCTGCTCAAAGATCCAACAAAGATTCAGCAATATGTTCATCTATTTTATACACTCAAACATACATGCAGTTATATCCCTTAGAGCACTTTCTTTTCCTCTCTTTTTTACAATAGCAATTACACATTTTGGTTTTATTACTCTTGCAGTCCTTATTTACATTTTACACTAGAGACACAATATTATATTTATAAATATGATTCTTATTTATTTCAGTAATGAGGATAGTCTCAAGTTGTCTCCATTTGCCTATGAAGGCCCCAAGATCATCCTTTTTTATAGCTGAGTAATATTCCATTGTATAAAAATGCCACATCTTTTTCATCCACTCTGAGGTTGATGGGTTTCTTGGTTGTTTCCAGGATTTAGCTATCACAAATTATGCAGCTATGAACATGGGTGCACATATATCACTGTGATATGAACTTTTCAGTTCTTTGGGGAAAATACCCAGGAGATAAATAGCTGGATTGAATGGGGCATCCAATCCTAGTTTTCTGAGAATTCTCCATATGGATTTCCATAATGGTTGCACCAGTCTACATTCCCACCAACAGTGGAGTAGTATTCCTTTTTCCCCACAGCCTTGCCAACATTTGTTATCAGTTGATTTCTTGATGGCAGCTATTCTTTCCAGAATAAGGTGGAATCTCAATGCTGTTTTAATTTGCATTTCTCGAATGACAAGTGATAGTGAACATTTCTTCATGTATTTATCTGCCATTTGTAAATCTTCCTCTGAGAACTGTGTGCTCATCTCAGATGCCCATTTTTGGAAAAGGTCTTTGAATTTGGGGGGCTTGATGTTTTTCAATTCTTTATATATTCTGGACACAAGTCCTTTGTCTGAGGGGTTGCTGGTTAAAATTCTTTCCCACTCTGTGGGTTTTCTTTTCACTCTGTTGGTGATTTCCTTTAAAGTGTAGAAACTTTTCAATACTGTGAGATCCCATTTGTTGATTCTTTGAAGTGTTTCCCATGCAGTTTGTGTTTTGTTCATGAATTCTCTGCCTACCCCTGTGTCTCCAAGACTTCTACCTACCTTGTCTTCCAGTAGAGTTAGTGTTCTGTTTTAATATTGAAGTCTTTGATCTATTTAGACTTTAGTTTTGTGCATGGTGATATGCATGGATCTAGTATCAGTCTTTGGCATGTGGAGAGGCAATTTTTCCAACACCATTTATTAAAGAGACTTTCCTTCTTCCAGTGGACATATTTAGCCCTTTTGTCAAATATCAGGTAGCTGAGTGTCTTTGTAGTTGTGCTTGCATCTTCTAATCTGTTCCATTGATCCTCAGGTCTATTTCTTTGCCTGTACAAAGCTGATTTTATCACTGTGGCTTTATAGTACTGTTTCAAGTCAGGAGTTAAGGTGCCTCCTGCCTTGCTTTTGTTGCTTAGAATTGCCTGTGCTATTCTAGGTTTCTTCTGTTTCCAAATGAATTTTAGTAGTGTTTTCTCTAGATCCGTGAGGTATGTCAATGGTATTTTGATTGGGGTTGCATTAAATCTGTATAAAAGTTTTGGGAGTATGGCCATTTTCACAATGTTGGTTCTTCCTAACCAAGAGCAAGGAATGTCCTTCCATTTTCTAATATCCCCTTCAATATCCTTTTTCAGCATAGTGTAATTTTCAGCATATAGGTCTTTTACATTTTTAGTTAGGTTGATTCCTAAGTATTTCATTTTTTTACATATTATTGTAAAGGGCCATATTTCCATAATTTCTCTCTCAGTGAGTTCTTTGTTTGTGTACAGGAATGCTATTGATTTTTGAGCACTGACTTTGTATCCAGCTACACTGCTGAACTTGTTTATTACCTCTAGTAGTCTTTTAATGGAGTTTTTTGGGTCTTCTATATAGAGTATCATGTCATCTGCAAATAGTGATAATTTAACTTCTTCCTTTCCTATCTTTACTCCTTTTATTTCTCTCTCTTGTCTGATTGCCCTGGCTAGTGTTTCCAGAACTATATTGAAAAGGAGTGGTGAGAGTGGACATCCTTGTCTTGTTCCTGATTTTAAAG
>PVLA01010797.1:0-20739 GCA_004027455.1 Hydrochoerus hydrochaeris
GCAATGATACAAAGGCTAGAAGATGACAAGAGGATTTATAACCTAAGAATAAAATATGTAAATGAAGATGCAGCAACAAATACAAATGAAATAAAAAGTCTATTCACAGAAATAATTAAGGAAAACTTCCCAAACATAGGTAACGGAAGTGAAGTTCAGATAAATGAGGCATACAGAACTCCAGCCAGCTACAACCAAACAAGAGCTACACCCACACATGTAACAATCAGGATCCCAGAAATCCCTCACAAGAACAGAATATTAAAAGTGGTCAGAGAAAAGAAACAGATTACCTGTAAAGGAAAACTCATCAAAATTACAGCAGACTTCTCAATGCAAACCATCAAATCAAGAGGATCTTGGAGCAAAATATTCCGAGCCCTGAAAGAAAATAACCTCCAACCCAGAATGATGTACCCTGCAAAACTGTCTCTCAAAATTAATGGAGAGACAAGATATTTCTATGACAAAGAGGAACTGGGGGAGTTTGTGACCACCAATCCAACCCTGCAAAGAATACTGAAGGACATTCTAGAGAGAGAGAAGAAAATCACCAGGGTTCCAGGAACAATGGCAGAAAGGCCTCAAAGAAAAGGGCAGACAGTGGAAAGAAGGAGAAAAGTAAACAAACAACAATGACAGAAAAATAGCATAGCAGAGATAAGACAGAAGATTGGCTATATTGCTGTTTTATCTTGACAGATTTTATTTGAATCTGGTATGCTTGAGAGTGTCGAGTCTGAGAATAGGGGCAACTACTCTGAAAATGACAGGATATAATAGGATACCCATTCTGGTTTGATTGTTAACTGCCTTTGAAGTCCTATAATGTCTCCAATGTTTAGATTTTATTAATAGTGTAATGCAATGCTAAGTTTAACTATACTATGTTTGATGATATAGGCAATTTTATTGAAAATAACAAGAGACATCATAGTAACTACCGTAGATCACCTGGTATTATGGTATTGTATGTCCTTTCCACTTCATGTTTCCCTAGGAATTTGTATTGTTGACTTGTTTTGATTTGTTTCTCCCTCTAATACAGAAAGGCTAGGTATATGTGTAAAGACTTATACATGTGTAGAACTTCTAAGTAGTTTATGAGAATGGATCATAGTTATTGTAAAGGAAAAAAAAGGAAAAAGAAAGTATTTTAAAGGATATAACTGCATGTATGTTTGAGTGTGTGGAATTAATAACCATGTTGCTAAAGTTTTAGTTGAATGGATGAACAAAACTAATTGCAGTCTCACTGTTTGGATGTCCACTTTGTAGGCTTTTGTAACTTAAACAACTACTTCAAAGAGGAAAATATGTAATTATCAACTAGTGATTTCTTAGTGGTTACTATTTTTGTTTTTTCTGTTTTGTTTTGTTTTTGAGATTTTGCATTATTTCTACCTTATTTCTGTTTCAAAATTTTTTTCTTTAAATAAAAAAAAGCAATTTTTTTAAAAATTAAAAGATAATAAAAACAAATCAAAACATTAAAAAAAAGAAATCATAGATAAAAAAGAGGAGCATTAGAAAGTGTTGGAAACCTTGAATGAACAATGCAACAAAACAATGCATGAAACAGTTTCAAAGAAATATCCAGGAAATTAAAAATTCCACTGAAAGCTGGCAGAACCACTGGAAAGCAGTCTTTCAGACCTTGAAGACAGGATCACAGCCAGCAATCAAGAAAGGAAAGATCTCTTAAAAATAATAAGGAACCAGGAAATAACAATTAAACAGCTGTAGGACAACACAAAGAAAAAAAATTTAAGAGTAATAAGTGTTAGCAAAAAAGCAGGGGTCAACACAAATGATATAAAAAAGACTATTTAAGTACTTATAGCAGAAAGCTTACCAAGCATGGGAAAAGGACGGACATATAGGTAAGCAAGGCATATAGAACTCCAACTAGCCCAAAATAAATATGCACCCACACATATATTAATCAAGATCCCAGAAGTTCAGCACAAGAACAGAATATTAAAGGCTGTTAGAGGAAAAAAAAAAATCACCTTATAAAGGAAAATCCATCAGAATCCTGGCAGACTTCTCAACACAAACCATCAAGTCAAGAAGAGCTTGGAGTGAAGTATTTCAAGTCCTGAAAAACAATAGCTTCTAACCCAGACTGATGTACTCTGTAAAAATATCTTTCAAAATTAATGGAGAAATAAGACACTTCATGATAAAGAACAACTGAAGAAATTCGTGACCACCCAACGAACTCTACAAAGAATGCTGAAGGATAGTCTAGAGAAAGATAAAGATGACCACAGTCCAGAAACAGCAACAGAGGGTGATTGCCAACCAGAGCAAGCAATTGAAAGGAGAAAAGTGGGGGATCAGTGGCAGGAAGATAGCATGGTAGAAATGAGCCATTGTATGTTAATCATAACCATTAATGTAGATGCCTCAACTCATCAATAGAAGCACTGGCAGAGTGGATTGAGAGACAGGATTCATCAATACGCTGTATACAAGAAACACATTTTACTTGACAGAAAATTCATGAATTAAATGTCGAAAGAGACAAGACAATGCTCCATGCAATGGGGACACAGAAAAAAACAGGTAGCTTGCCCATCAACTGTGAAATGGATAGGAGCAATGTGGTATTTTTATACAATGGAGAGCTACTCAGATATAAATAAGAATAACCTTAGTGCTCTTGTAGGTAAATGGTTGCAGCTTGAGATCATGCTCATGACTGAAATGGTTTGAACTCACATGGGTAGACATTGTATGGTCTCCCTAGTATAAAACACTGAAGGAGTTAGTGGGATCCAATATGTATAATAGCTATCATGAAAATGAAAGGGGAAGAAATGTCTAAAAAGGGAACATGGTAGCCGTTGTTAATTCCCTATTACCTTTTTTTGTTTGTTTGTTTGTTTGGTTCTGGGGATTGAGCCTCTTTCTATTGTGTTCCAGTTTTCCCAAGGCTTATCTTGGTTTACTCATGTCTCTATGCTAGTTGCCTATTATTTATCTATCTCTAGGTTTCCATAGCATAGCAGAATCATATGTTGTTTCTATGTTTAATTTGTTGATCAACCTCCATAGTGTTTTCCATAATGTCTAAACTAATTTATATCCCCTAAAAATAATTTATGAGAGATCCCCTTTGTCTATATCCTTGTGAACATTTGTTATATTTTGTATTTGTTGGTAATAGCCAGTCTTTATTAGGGTCTGATGATATCTTATTGTGGTTTTGATTTCAATTAATCTTATGATTAATGATAATGAGTATTTTTTATACACATTTTGATCATTTATATGTTTTCTTTTAAGAAATGTATATATAGGTATTTTGCCTATTTTAAAATTCAGTTATTTGTTTTCTTGGTATTGAGTTGATTTATGTATTTTTAGATATTAACCCTTCAATAGATGTATAGATTGCAAATGTTTTCTCACATTCTTTAGATTGTCTCTTCATTCTTGTAATTGTTTGCTGTGCTGTACAGAAAGGTTTTAATTGGGTATGGTCCTGTTTATCTGTTTTTGTGTTTGTTGCCTGTACTTTTGAGTTTTATCCAAAAACCTTTTGCCTACCACAGTGTTATGAACCTTTTCCTTTTTGCTGTCTTCTAGTAGTTTTGTACATTTAATTTTCCAATACATTTTAAATTGATTGCTGATAGAGATGAGTGCCTATTTTCATTCTTCTGCATGTAAATATCTATGCAAGTCTTGGTCTTTTGTTTCATGTTTTCGTTAAAGGTAATACTTGATCCTCAATCCTCTGGATCTACAAGAATTTAAAGAAGTGCTTATAATAAACTGATGAATCTTGTTCTCCAGTAGACATGAATTCTTATTTTTATTTTACAATTTCAACTATAATACATGATTTTATAGTTTTTTGTTTTTCTGATAGCTCTCACCTCAAGAAGTTACAGTTTAAATTTATAAACCACATCGGAGCTAACAAAAATTGCTAAGCTACTCATTCTCAGCCATACCAGTCTCTTATATTCAGTTGATTATAGCTGTCTCATACAATATTGAGAAAACTTTACTTTCATGAAATGTTAAGAAACATCCTCTTCTTTTTTATTACTTTTTAATTAGCCAATAGTTGTCCATGCGAAGAATGCAATTTACAAGATCATCCTATTTCCTTGACTTTTTTTCTAGGTATAAAATTCCAAGGAAAGGCAATGTTTTGGTGTTCAATCTAAGTAGTTTCATCAAAGCTGGCTTTCAACTCAGTTTAGAGAGTAGTTCTGCAACACTTTTGTGTTTTTAAGTAATTAAGCCTTTGTTGTCTATGCTAACATAAGTAGTTTTATTCTCTCTGTTGCAGAGAGCCAGTTCTGTCAGGTCTGTCTTGCTTAACTAACTCATCTCATTGCTCTTAAACTTATTCAACCTTGTCTAGTTCTTTTCTTCCTTTACTTTATTCTTTTCTTTGTGAAGATAACTTTCTGACCTCTTTTACTTCCAAAAGGAAGAACTTTTAATAAGCAAACAACCTTTTCTTGATAAATAGGCTCATCTTGGGTTAACTGATTAATCTACTTCACCTAGTCTTCCATCGTTTTCCAGGACAGTCTCCGTAAGAAGGATGACAGGATTGAAGAACTGGAAGAAGCACTGAGAGAAAGTGTACAGATAACTGCAGAGAGAGAAATGGTGCTGGCACAAGAGGAATCAGCCAGGACCAATGCTGAGAAACAGGTCTGCAATTTTATAGTTTCTAGCAGTGCTGCTAGTTAAACACAGGTAAAAAACCAACCAGTAGAGTTTAGGTTAACTATTCTATACTTACAGGGTTTCAGAAACACTTAACTGTAAGTATTTGGACTTAAATATAAATGGGATAATAACTGAATAAGAATTTACTCATGTTAGCACGGAGGTCTCTACATTAATTGTTTAAAGCTGATCTCATTTATATTTACATAGTATAAGCCAATATATCTCCTAAGATGAAATGGAACTTGTCTGTTTGCTACAAGCTGTGCACAACCTTGGCTTTTTTTTTGGGGGGGGGTACTGGGGATCTAACTTGAACTCATGCTTGCCAGAGCAGATGCTTACTGCTAAGCTAAACTCCCGGCCCCTTGGCTTTTGAATTGAATGGGAAAATGTATTTCTAACTCAATGATGTTAATTTAAAATAGCAAATATTTTATAATCCGTCATGTTCAAAAGGACAATTAAGGTTATAACAAGCTAAACATGAATAGTAAATATGAAGGATACAGATATTGTGGCATTCCAATCCCAAATCAGCATATCGCAACCTGGAAGTTACAAAGATCTAGAGTTTGCATTGTACATTTTCCAATTTCCTGTACCCTTGCTATTGACTTTTTTTTTATTAGAAAGAATAACTAAATATAGGCTGTGTAAATGGAAAAACTAATTTTATCAAGTGACAGCTATATTCTCAGTTCACATTCTGAAAATGTGATTTGAGATTTTGAATTTACCTCACACAGAGGTTTACATTTAATTTTTGTAGTGGTTATTTCTTTCCCATTTCCTTTTGGAAAAATAATAAATACTACACAGTAAAAATAAAGGAATTCATTGAGGGATGACAAGAATTTTTTGGAGAATCATGTTGATCTAATGATTGATGTTACTATGAATTAAAGTAGTTGGATTTTAGAGAAGGTTCCATGTCAAGGCAGACATACAGTAATACATACCCCATTGAGACCTTTCATGATCATGTTAACCACAATAATGAAGTCTTTTAGGGCAAAATGGGAATTATATACTGGGAACTGGACTTGCACTAAACTACATACCTGCCCATTGCATATTTTTTGATCAAACCTATCCACTATTGCCCATCATTATATCTCATCCTTCTGCCATGTCTCACATAGTCTTTGTGGTAGAGTGACCCCAGAGACCTTGAAGTGTAGTGGTTTTGTGACAACTGATTCCCATTGTAGCTCAGTCTTAAACAGTAAGTCCCTTACCAAAATGACTTCTCATTGTGTAAATCCCAAGTATGGCAGATTCTGCTATGAATTTTTTCCCATCTCTGCCCTGCCATGGAGAAAGAGCCACTTTGAGGTAGAACTCCATTCTATATTTTTAGCTTAAAGTAACTGTGGACTTTGCTTAAGGTTTGTGGCACCAGTTTGTTGTTTCTTCCTAGAGGGGGTGAACACTCTAGACTTACCTTCTGTTTAAAAGACATGACCTCTCTGGGAACTGGAGTTAGCATTTTAGACTGCTTTGATCTTTTCTCTGCATTGTTTTCAATTTCTCCAGTTTTGCTGTCTCTTACAGTTTTTTTCATTCCCAGATCTCTGTTTATTATTTCCTAAGTTGTTTTCCAGGTGTCTTGATTCTCAATTTCAGAGAGGCTCTCAATGTAATCTTGGTTTGCATTTCCCTAATTGCTAAAGATATTGAACATTTTTTCAAATACTTTTTGACCATTTGTACTTCTTTTGAGAAACAGCTAATTTATCTACAGTATATATGTGTGTGTATAATTTTTTTAACAATTTATTGATTGGACTGCTTTTTTGTTTTTTGGTATTAAACTGTTTGAATACTTTATGTTAATCTAAATTAGTTTAATCAAAAGAGTAGCTACCATTCTTTTTTTTTTTTTTTTTTTTCTACCAGGGATCAAATGCATAACCTCACACTTGCCAGGCAGGTGCTTATGCTGTTGAGCTAAATCCACAGCCCATGTTTTGCCATTCTTTGGGCTCTCTCTTCACTGTTTCCCTTGCTGTGAAGAAATATAATTTGGTATAGTCCTGTTTATTGAGTCTTGCTATTATTTCCTATTGAAGTTCTATTCAGAAAATCTTTGCTTGTACCTCTGGCTTCAAGTGTTTCTGCTATATTTTCTTCTAGCAGTTTCAAAGTTTCAGATCTTATACCTCAGTCTTTGTCCATTTTAAATTGACTTTTGTACAGATAAGAGGTAGAGATCTAGTTTCAGTCTTTTACAAATAGATAACCATTTTTTTCAGCATCATTTGTTAAAGAAATGTCGTTTCTCTAATGCATACTTTTATTTCCTTTGTCCAGAAACAGGTGGCTGTGGTTTTGGTTGGGTTTTGACTGTGCCCTGTGTTGTGTTCCATAAAATTACATGTGTATGTTTTTGTGCCAGTACTATGCTATTTTTGTTACTATGGCTTTGTAGTGTAATTTGAAAGTGAGTAATGTGATGCCCCCATCCTGGCTTTTCTGTTAGGATTACTTTGGTTAGTGGTTTTCTAATATTGTGAATAATGCCATTGATGTTTTGATGGGAATTGCACTGAATCCATAGTTCACTGTAGGTAATGTGGCCATTTTGATAATTTTAATTCTGTTGATTAGTGGATATAGGAGATCTTTCCATCTTCTAGCATTTTTCAGTTTCTTTCATCATTGTAGAGGTAATTTACCTTTGTGGTTATACTGATCCCTTAGTATTTTTTTAAGTTACTATGAACAGAATCATTTTCCTGATCTCTCTCTTTATTAGTCTTTTATTCAGGTATAGAAAAACTATTCTGTTTTTAATGTTGATTTTATATCCTGCTACTTTACAGAATTCGTTATCAGCTCTAACTTTAGGGTCTTGTTAAGTATAGAATCTTATCATTCACAAAGAGGGATAATTTGAATTTTTCCTTTTTATCTGTATTCCTTTATCTTGCCTAATTGCTCTAGCTGCTTTTTTTTTTTTTTTTTTTTTTTTTTTTTTTTTTTTTTTTTTTTTTTTTTTTTTTTTTTGATACCAGGTACTATACTTATGACTTTGCACTTGCCAGGCAGGTGATTATGCCACTGAGCTATTATCCCCAGCCCCATCTACCTAAAATTTTAAGGACTATACTGAATAGGAAAGGTGAAAGTGGGCATTCTTGTCTTGTTTATGATCTTGGAAATGCTTTCATTTTTTTTCCATTCTGATTGTTAGCTTTGAGTTTGTCATATATGGCTTTTATTAATTGAGAAATGATCCTTCAATATATAGTTTATCTCAGGCTTTTACCATTAAGAGATAATTGAATTTTAGTGAAGGCTTTTTCTGGGTTAAATTGAAATGACCATGTGATTTCTATCCTTGTTTCTATTTATGTGGTATGTTATGTTAATTGATTTGCATATGCTGAACCATCCTTACATCCCTGGAATGGAAACAGCTTGATTATGGTATGTGAGCTTTTTAATGTTGCAAGTATTTTGTAAAGGATTTTTATATTTACATTCTTCAAGCATATTGTTCCATAATTTTCTTTTTTTTGTTGTGCCCTTTTGGTTTTTGAAGTGATTTGGGCCTGGTAGAATTAGTTTGGAAGTGTTCCTTCCTTTTCTATTTCAAAGAATAGCTTGAAGATTATTGGTGTTAGTTCTTTAAATGTCTGATAAAATTTAGCAGTGAACTCATCAGGTTTTGGACTTTTCTTTATTGGGGAACTTTGTTATACTGCTTTAATCTCATTGCTTGTTATTGATCTGAATTGATTATGTTATTGATTTTTATATCATTTTTATTCAGTTTTAATTATGTTTAGGAATTTATCCATTTGTTTAGATTTTCTAATTTACTAAAATACAGTTTTTCAAAATAGTTCTTAATAATAATACTCTAGATTTTAGTGGTGTCTGTAGTAATATTTCTCATTTCTAATTGTATTGATTTGGGTCATCTTTTGGTTTGTATGACTAGAGGTTTATCTTTTCAGTGAATCTTGTTATCTTTTCAAAAACCAACTCTTTGTTAGATTTTTGTTATTTCTTTTTGTACTGTTGGGTTTGATTTTTTTTTTTTCCTAAAACTTTTAGATGTATCATTAGGCCATCTATTTGTGATTGCTCTGATTTTTTTGTATATAGGCATTCAGAGTTACAAACTGTCCTCTTCAAACTGCTTTTTCTGTATCTCAGAGATTTTGGTATGTTGCATTTCCATTTTATTTTCACTGTAGGCATTTGTTTCCTCCCTAACTTCTTCAAATATCCACGATTTTAAAGTAAATTGTTCAACTTGTGTTTTACAGATTGTGTGGTTTCTTTTCCTGTTGATTTCTTCTTTCATTCCATTATGACTTAATAAGATGAAAGAAATTATTTTCTCATTTTATGTATTTGTTAAAGGCTCATATGTCTCTTCCTGTTGAGTAGTATTTATTTTATGAAATCGAGTATACTGATGTTTGGTGCACATATATTTACAATAATTATATCTAGCGGCCTAATTTGGTTTTACATTTATCTATGTCAGATATAATATAGGTCCTCCTGTGTGCTCTCCAATTCTGTTTGCATAGAATATTGTTTTCCATCCTTTCTCTTTTAGTCTGTATGTCTTTACTAGTGAAGTTTGTTTCTTGCAAGCAATAAAGAGTTGGTCTTGTTTTTAAATCCAGCCTGCCAGTCTGTGTCTTTTAATTGGAAAATCAAGACCACTTACATTCAGAAGTATAATAGAAAGGTATGTATTAATTCCTGTCCTTTTCACATTCTCAAAGGCTTCTCTTCGTCTTCTGTGTGTATAGCATTCTTTTAAAAAGTATACTTCAAAAAGTACCTACTGCAGTACTGGCTTAGTGGTCATGAGTCTCTAGTTTATCTTTGAAGGTATTTATTTCCCCATCAATAAGGATAACTTTGCTGGGTATTGTAATCTAGGTTGACAGTTACTGTTTTTTTCAAGGATCAAAATATATCATTCCATGCCCTCGTGACTTGTTGATGGATATCATGTGAATGATAAAGGAGAGGGATGTGGCAAAGATAAGCCTTGTGTTTTCTTGTATGAGGATCTAAGTGGATGTTAGTGATGTTTACTGAACTGTGAAGAAATCTGAAGGAGTAAGAATTTAAGGAGGAGAAATCTGGAGGAGTAAGTAGGGATTGAGATGCTTTATAGATGTTAATTTGAAATTCATATGACCTCTTTCAAATGAAGATGTCAGCTAGGCAGTTGAATTTGTGAATTTTTCTCAAAAGAATGCTCTGAGCCAAAAGTATAAACTTGAAAAATAATACTGTATATATTTTTGCCTTTCTTCTCTTTGTTTTAGCCACTTACCACATATGTTCTTTTTCCAGTTAATTTCAAATACACATAAACTGAGAAAATGTCTGCTTACTCCTTTTCTATTTACACACTAGACTCTTGATAACTCCTTAAATATGTCATTGTCTTATTAGTAGAATATGTGCTATATAAGAAGTACATCTTATTCTTAATATAAACTCCAAGGCTTAAGATACTGACATTGAACAACAAAGAGAGAAGCAAACTCAGCAGTCCAGCAGGTTTGTTGCTAAACCTGAGGGACCTCCCTGTGTGAGCAGAACAAAGATAGTGTCTCTTACAAAGAGGCTTTTTTAATTTTTTTTTTTTTTGGTGGACTTTTGAGGGATTGGGTCAGAGAAATGGTGGGTTTGTGACTTGCTGTAACCTACTGACATGTTCTCTGTGACCTATTGACATGTTCTTGCTGACCTACTACTGACTTGTCCTCTGCAACCTAAGTAAAATGAAACCTGTGTTTCTTTAAGATGGCAAGTGGGCTCATTTGAACTGTTGATGTCCCTGTTCTGTCAGACATTTATTATCTATTGTCTGTCTGTTACTGTGATAAAGAGTTACTTAGTGGTGTTAATCATTTAAACAACAAACTCTTAGGTCTCTTTAATATTTCTGAGCAGAAAGTAAGCATCAGTGCTCATTGGGTCTTTTCAGAAGAATAAAGAATGACTTGCATTTCTGAAACTACATGTTCCCACTATATGATGCAGTTTTCTGTCTCTACTTTATCCTGTACTGTGGGTAAATTCTACTTCTCCTTCTAAAAACCTTCTCTTCTACTTCTCCTTCTATAAAACCTTTCATATCTGACCTATGTCTTCTCATGTTTTTGCACAGTACCTTATACTCACCCCTATTTATTTTACAGCATTTTTCTATTATTTTTTATTTACTACTTATTACTTAAAGAGAATGTCACTATTTTCTTTAAAGACAGACAACAGGCTTCTTGAGGGCAAGAAATGTGTGCTGTTTAATGTTATGCCATTAATACCTACCATCATGCCTGGTACATAGTGGCATTCAGTGATTATCTATTGAGTGAGTAAAATTAGTAAATGAATGAAATTTTACTCCAACCCCCTGAATGTTTATAGTGCTGATGAAAACCATGCCACGTAATTAGTTAACCAACTTACCAGTTTAGTGATAATTTGTGATTGGTTTTTGAAATAGGGTCTGGCTAAGTTGCCCAGGTGTTAGACTCAAACTTGGGATCCTCCTACCTCTGCATCCCAGAGTGCTGATATTACAGGTGTGTACCATCATCCTTAGCTAATTTTATGATTTTACAGTAGTTTTCAAAGCAGTGTTTTGAAATGTTTTTTTTCCTCTGTTATAATTGCTTTTCTAATGGATTTGTTAAATATTTTGTTATTCAAGCAGAAAAACTCAGATTTCAGAATTATAGGTTTAATGAATTAGAATATTTATTTTATTTATGTGATTTACCTTTGTTTAGTTCTTGAATTTAAAGGATGGTAGCCAGAATGAAAAAATAAAATTAGAAATTATTCCTGATCTATCCTTCAGTGGGAAAATTCTAGCCAGCTATTGTTGAGCTTTTTAGCAGTGGGTACTAGCTGAAAGTCTTAATGTAGCAGCTGGTCTTCAACTCTGAAATAGCAGTGAGCCCTGTTCATGAAAAACATTTAAAATTCTAGTATATTCTACAGAACAGGTACAAATTATGGTGTAATTTTTATCCTGCTTTATTTTCCTTTAGTGGGACTGGTACTTCTGTCCATCATTAGTAAACTTTTCAGTAGATTTTTCAGATCTGTCTTGCCTTTCCCCAACTTGAATAATTATTAATATTAATGATAATATTTTATTAATATTAATAATATTATTGAGACTGGTTTCTTTTATTTAGTGCTATAATGTGATATATATATAATAATTTATATAAGTTTCTTAACAGATTTTGGGGGGATACTGGGGATTGAACTTGGGGCCTCACACTTGCAGGCAGGCGCTTATGCCACTGAGCTAAATCCCCAGCCCCTCTTAACAGATCTTCAATTGTTCCTTTTTTTACCCTTATAAATCTTAAAGTGAATTCTGTGTTCTGATGACAAAGATTCTTGAGAAGAACTGAGCAGTCTAAAAATACTATTGATAGGGCTGGGATTTAGCTCAGTGGCACAAGCGCCTGCCTTACAAGCACGCAGTCATGAGTTCGATTCCCGGTACTGATAAAAAAATAAAAATTAAAAATTAAAATGCTATTAATATGAGCATATTTCTCAAAACTTTGTAGAATGGTTCAGCATCATAAGAAACTGCTCTTACAAGTTAGCATTATAAACTGTTTTTAGCAGTTTTCTGTCTTCTACATAAGTTACTATTTTTAATCAAAGCACAAAGGAAAGATAATTCATTTAACAAAGATATTTCATATAAAAACGTAAGATATGATTTTGAAACATGTTATTTTACACATTTATGGAGAGTACATTTTTAATGTTTCCAAGGATCTAAAGAGATGTAATAGCTAAGATCACCATAATTTCTTTTTTGCCATTATGTAATCAGTTCTGTATTTAAATCAAGTTCTTTTAAAAGGACCTTAGTAAGTTTTGTTACAGTCTCTGTCTTATGTTAAGAAGTTTCAATTGTCTTTGTGATGTTGAATGGTTATGAAGTCAGTCACTTGACAGACCCTGAAATGAGACTGCTGGAAACACATCATGTCTGCCTTCATGGTGACAGCTGGCTACAAAATAAACCCCAACAGAACTGTTCTGCATTTGACAAAGGACTTCAAAGGCCAACAGGGCTGCCACTTCAAAGAGATTTCTGTCATCTCTGGCTTGTTGAAAGAAGTCATTAAATGACCATGCCCTGCCATAGCAGAAATCTCCATGTTTAGAACTTCTTTTGATCTGAGACACATAGATGAAATGGCATAAAATAGAAGAATGATAATAGTTTGTGGTAATGGCAACCAAATATTATCCCACATTTCAATTCATTTATTATGGAAAATTACCCAAATATGCTAAAATTATAAGTTTTAAAAACTTGATGTTGCAGAGAAAGATTATTCAAGAGCAGAATTGAAACTCTGTTCTGTTGTTGTAGCCACTTACAAAAGTGTAGACTAGTAGGATAGTAAATAAAGTGTTCAATATGTTTTTAAAGCTTTTGTTTTGTTACTCCTTGTAATTTTTGCCCTCTTTAAACTATCAGATCCTGACTATTGATAGTTAACACTACTATTTAAGAGGGAAACAAAAGACCCACAACTCTATAATTTAAAACATAATTTTCTTAAGTTGACATTTCTCCACCTCTAATAAATATCTTAAAATTTGAAATCAGATTGTACTGTATTTTAAATCATATTCCTCCAGGCATGATATAGGCATTTAAAAAAATAACAGCATCTTTATATTAAATGAAAAGAATGATTTCAGACTTTAAGTGAAACTCAATAATAGATGAAAATATTGACGGGCAGCTTCAAGATAAACAAGAGAAGAGATAGTAGCCTGAAATTTTTTTTTTTTGAAGAATACTCATACTCTTAAGTGATACCCACTTGATGGAGTCATGTTTGGTGAACTTGAAAATATTATAAGTGATATGACAAAATAATACAGAGATTTTATGTGATGGGAGGTGCTTGAATTTAAAATTCTTACAGGTAAATGGCATGATATTTTCTTAATTTTGTGGGTTTTTCCTCATCCATGTATTTTAAGAGGATAAAGCTGAGAATTTTTGAATTCTAATGTGCTGATTTCTTATTTCTCTTAAAATTTATCTTCACATAAAATACAAAAGTTGGGTCAATACACACACACACACACACACACACACAAACACACAAATTGGGTTGGCAGAAGCTTTAGATGCAGTAACTTTCTTTGTAATTTTACCAGTGGGGGTCAGTAGACAGCTACCAAAAAGATTGTGAAGCAGAACTAAAGACCCCAAAAAGTAATCACATGAGATGGTATGACTAAAAACATGGGTGTGGCTTATGGCAGTAAATAAACTTAAAATAATGCACTTTAATTTCTTCCTTGTTTTATTGTAATTTCTTCCTTTTGAAAAAGATTTGATAAAATAGTAATATGTTCTCTGGGAAGTACCAGAAGTATCTTGCTTCTAAATTTGGACTTGAGTTTTAATTTTTATTCAACACAAGGGCCACATCTGTGTTTTCAAAAGTTATAACCAAATGAAAAAATTAATTGCCTTGGAAATGAAATACACTTTTGGCATACCCCAAAGCTAAACCTCAGAGATGAGTCCCAGAAGTCTACAGATGCCAGTTTTCAGTATAGATATGTTTTAATACTTTTCACTAAACTGCATGACATCTATCTACTACACTTGGAAGCACTTTTGGAATTTGTGTGGCAGATCTGTCACAAATGATATACTTTGCCTGTAATCACTTCTTGAGTGTTTGGCCTTTATTCTGTTATCTCCTACTGAAAGACTTGATAAAACAAGTTATTGACGATGACAGAGGCAGTCATCCAAGATATGGCTTGAGGTGAAGCCATGAGAGTCAGATGGCTTCACACTGGTTTTTATGTGCAGTTTGTGTTCTCCCTGCTTGCACATTCCTGGATGTTTTCAATGAAGAATATTTTCCTAGTACATGTGCACAGTAGGATTTATCCAGTTTTTTATGTGTGTGTCCCCTAAGCTCCATTTTGGCAGTCAGTTGTCCCTTTCTCTTATCACTATAATAATTTAAAATGCGATAAGAATTAGTGTAGAGTATGAATGTCTTTCCTAGGTGTTACAAAAAACTACAGTGCATGAATGCCACTGCTGTCAGCCATCTTATGGGAAGGCAAGCTTCTAAAAACAGTATGTTCTCATCTGCCTTACTAGATCCGATACCATGTGACTTCTGACTTCCCCAAAGTCAAAATGATCATGCAAGAGAAATATTTTGAATCAATTCAGGGTATCAAGGCAGCCACAGCAGCATAACTGAAGACACTCCAAAAGATTTCCAAAGGTCATGCATGGTGGCGCACATCTGTAATCCCAGCACTTGGGAGACAGAGATAGGAGGATTGCTGTAAGTGTGAGGCCAGACTGGGCTACACAGTGAATTCAAGGCCTGCTTGGACTACATAGTGAGACTTTGTCTCAAAAACCAAAACAAAATTGAACAGAATTGGTTTAGAAAGTGGCAAAAATAATGGGGTAAGTGTGTTCAAAGTTCATAGCATTTTAAGGAAGGTTAATGGCCATGTGTCTTAGTGTAATAAAATTTTTTTAAACTTAACCACTCACTGCATCTTTTTAATCATGCATTGGACCAGAAGTCAAATGAAATAGATTCTGTTCTTCTGTTTACTACCTGGTCTGGAAGTTCCAGTAACCTCTTCAGGCCTTTGTAACTTCACCTAGATCAGTGGTATGCCATAGGTATGAACCTATGACACACATGCTGTATTAGGCTGTTTGTATCGCTGAAAGCTCTAAAAGGTTTACCATCACTGATGTAGGTGGAACAAATTGTTATCCCCAAAACATATAATTACTATCACATGTACAGATAAATTGTAAGTATTGCATTAGCCCATAAAGACAGCCTACAAATGATGCCCTTATTATGAAGTCCAAAATAACCATTTATTTATACATATACTTGTCATAACATACCAGCATCATGTTTGAGTTTCCTTTTTGGTATCTTTGGGTTGCCAGACATTAAATTCCTATCTTTTTACTTTTCTTTTTTGGCAAATAGTACACCTTTGATAAGACCAATTAACTGCCATTTCCAGCAGTTTGTTCCTAGTCATTGTTCAAAGGTTATATTGCAATACTTTGTGTTCTACACACACATACACTCACACATACACGCAAAGTATCTAGTTAATGAAATACCAGTTTTTTTAACTTGTAGGTTGCAGTGTGATATTTTTTTCTCAATACTGTAAATGAGAATTAACATTTTTGCATAATAATGCCAGTAATACTTTATTATCATAAACTTTTATTATTGTATTTTTATTATTATAACTTACTATGATAAAATTATTTCGTTTGAACCTTAAAGAATGGCTTAATTTCTAAATATTTTATGTGCCAGTGACTTAATGCTAGTGAAGGAATGCTGTTTTCCATGGTAAAATAGAATTTTTACCATTTGAAGTGTCTAAATCATTTCAATGAAGAGGGAAATTGTCTTAAAAGTTGGATATTTTCTGTGTTCATTTAATATGTACTTTTTCTACTGTAAGAGTATTTATCAGAGCTTGAAGTTCATGGATAACTGTCATCATTCCACATTATTTGTATTTCTTTTCTAAGTTACTCATTTGTCATATACCCTAATGAGCTGTGAGAGAGCTTTCAGAGGCAGATGCAGAAGACAATGTGAGTGATACCTGCCGTATCTTTGTTACTGCTGCTGGAGAAAGACAGTTTGGTCTGTTATTTTGGTTATTTTGTCCATTTTTATTCCTAGAGTATAATAGAGCCCTGAAACTAATGTGAACCAGGAAATTACTAATTTTCTCTTCTACTTGATTCTGGTGCAGCCGGATTGATGCCGAAATAAGAATATAGGAGACAATAGATTGTTTGCTAAAACAGTTGTTCTCAGTACATCAGTTTAGATTTTTAATTTGTATAGCTATGTCCTTAAAAGTTACCTATATAGAATTCACAATGATTAAATATTGGGCTTTCTCAAGGCCTCTTTATAAGTTCAGTGACCCAAGATCATGAGCCTCAGAATAGCAACACAATAACTGCTTTGAAAAATGTGTGCCCAGATTTTATTGATGTGTGTTTTTTTAAGTTCTACTCGTAATAAGTGCTTATTATAGGATTTACCTACCTAAACCTTTTGACTTGATTTTAAAAAAGAAAGGAAAATTGAGATGGCTTAAGAAAGAAGCATTTCTTTCATACTGACATGTTTCCACTCTATTTTTAAATTTATCTTCAGTTGTGGAAGATTTGTTTCCACAACATAATATTACTGGAAACACAAAAGCACTGCCTGTGAAAGAATACAGTCAATCAGTATGAATTTACCTTCTTTACAAATCTTAACTGTGTGGATACTTAAAATTCACATGCTTTTAAAGAAATACCCAGCATGGTTAGGTGTCCTGTCAGAATATATGACGTATTTTACGAAATGTTAACAAACATTTTAAATTTCCTATTCAAGGAGCACATTATTTAAAGTATCATCTGCTGATTTTTATTCATTCTCATAAAATATTGTGTTAATTTAATGAAAAAAATACAGCAATCTATAAAAAACCAAGAAGTCTACCAAATCCCAAAGTTGAAATATGGTCACCTAATTTCTTCTTCATTACTGTATTTGTGGTTGTTACTTAAACTTGGGTCCTTTGCAAGATCAGCAATAGAAGATATAATAGTACATGACTATTCTTTAGTTTAATATAACACTAAATTCAGTGGATCTTTTTATTGTTAGCTTGTATCAAAAATCATCTAGGATTTCTTATTTTTTAATGAGCAATATAGAAAACATTCTTTTATAAGACACGTATATTTAAAAGGAGAACATGGGAAAATCAAAGTTTTAAGTTCTTTGATGGTATCTGATTAGTTTTGAAGTTATGATCCAGTGTTCCCTTCTCTTCAGAGAAGCCAGTTGAGCTTATTTTACTGTGCATGTTATTCTGGATTTCATCAAACATTGTCCAAAAATAAGTCCTTTATCATTACTGCCCCTCTGTACTATCATCCCTCTCTTTTCTGTACTTTTTTTCCTTATCAAAACTCTCCAACTTCTGTGATCTCTCCTATATCTTTCTACTAAGTAAGAAGAATCAAAGGTTTATATGTATTCATTTTAAGGGGTGGAGGTACTGGTAATTGAACTCAAGACTTTGTGCTTGCCAGGCAGGCACTATGCCGTATGCTCTATCCCTAGCTATGTGTATTTGTGTTTTCACTCATGCAACAGAAACTTGTGGGATATCTATACTATGCCAGACCCTGATACATAAATTCTTTACTTCCTTCTTTGAACGTCTTTCACATTCCTTGCCTGAGAGATGATCTAACCTATCCTCTAGCTATTCTCAACAGTTCTTTCTGGTGATAAGTATTTTTCTTAACCTTATTACTTAGATGATAAGATTCTCATGCTCTATGTTTTTGCTTCCTGTTCTACCTTCAAGCCATTATTCCATCACATTCTTTGTGTGCTTGTATTTGCATATTATTACAGTTATACAGAATGATGAGATCTGTTTTAGTATATTGGTATATGTATATAAAATGTTTTATTTTCATCCCTATTACACACTCTTTCATTCTGCCCCATACCTGTGATTCCCTTTTCCATCTTTAAAAATTTACCTTGTGATTTCCAGGCAGTTAGTTTAATTTATTTATAGATTGCTCATGTAAGAGGTGCATACTTGTAACCCTAGCAGTTGTGAGGCTGAGGCAGAAGGATCATCATGAGTTTGAGGTCAGCCTGGAATATGCAGCAAGACTTTGTCTCAAGAAAAAAAAAAGAGAAAGAAAGCATGCAATACTTTCTGAAATCTGTGTATTTCACTTAACATGATGGGCTCTAGTTCTATTCATTTTCCTACAAATCACATATTTTATTATTTTTCATGACTAAGTAATATTCCATCATATTATATTTGCAGTTTCTTTTTCGTTTTCATCATTTGCTGGGTGTCTAGGCTGTTTCCACAGCTTAGCTATTGTGAATTCTGATGTAAATATGAATACAGTTGTTCATAGTATATAATTAAGCTTATACTGTAGTATGCTGTCCTTAATTCTTTCAGGAATATAGCAAGCAGTGACACAGCTGGCTGGTATATATATTGATACTTTTTTTTTTTATTGGTACCAGGGATCAAACCCACGACCACAGGCTTGCAAGGCAGGCACTTATGCCACTGAGCTAAATCCCTGGCCCATATTCATAGATTTTTGATGATTCTCCATTCTTTTTTTTTTTTTAAAGAGGGGGAAAAAAAAACAGAAAAAAGGTAGAAATATTACAGAATTTCAAGAAAAGAAGATAAACAGTAAGAAATCACTAGTTGATAAATTACATATTGTTCTTTTACAAATAGTTTTTCAAGTTACAGAATTAAAGCACACAAAGTGGACACTCAAGCAGTGAGAGTGCAAACAGATCTGTTCAACAATCCAACAAGAACCGAGAAATACGGTTATCAATCCCACACACCTAAACATACATGCAGCTATATCTTTTATAGCGCTTCCTATTTCCTCTTTTTTTACAATAGCAATTATACATTTTTTTAAATTTTATTTAAAGAGAAGAAAAAAAGCAAAACACAAAAAAAGGGTAGCAACAATACAGAATTCTAAAAGAAAGAAAAAAAAAAGGAAAATGAGAAAAAGCCCCACTAAGAAATCAGTAATTTATAAATTACATACTGTCATCCTGGATGTAGTTGTTCAAGTTACAAAGTTAAAGGGTACATAGTAAGCATTCAGAGAGTCAGACTACAAACAGTTCTTCGCAAAGATCCAACAAAGATTCAGCAATATGGTCATCTATTTTACACACTCAAACATACATGCAGTTATATCCTTTAAAGCACTTTCTTTTCCTCTCTTTTTTACAATAGCAATTACACATTTTGTTTTTATTACACTTGTAGTTCTTATTTACTTTTTACACTAGAGACACAATATGATATTTATAAATATGATTCTTATTTATTTCACTAATGAGGATAGTTTCAAGTTGTCTCCATTTATCTACGAAGGCCTCAAGATCATCCTTTTTTATAGCTGAGTAATATTCCATTGTATAAAAATGCCACATCTTTTTCATCCACTCTGCAGTTGCTGGGCATCTTGGTTATTTCCAGGATTTAGCTATCACAGATTGTGCAGCTATGAACATGGGTGCACATATATCACTGTGATATGAACTTTTCAGTTCTTTGGGGAAAACACTCAGGAAGGGAATAGCTGGATTGCATGGGGCTTCCAATCCTAGTCTTCTGAGAATTCTCCATATGGATTGCCATATGGTTGCACCAGTCTACATTCCCACCAACAGTGGAGCAGTGTTCCTTTTTCCCCCGCAGCCTCGCCAACATTGGTTATCAGTTGATTTCTTGATGGCAGCTATTCTTTCCGGAGTGAGGTGGAATCTCAGTGTTGTTTTAATTTGCATTTCTCGAATGACCAGTGATGGTGAACATTTCTTCATGTATTTATTTGCCATTTGTATGTCTTTCTCTGAGAACTGTGTATTCATCTCAGATGCCCATTTTTGGAGAGGGCCTTTGAATTTGGGGGGCTTGATGTTTTTCAATTCTTTATATGTTCTGGACACAAGTCCTTTAAGGGGTTGCTGACTAAAATTCTTTCCCTCTCTGTGGTTTTCTTTTCACTCTGTTGGTGATTTCCTTTGAAGTGCAGAAACTTTTCAATAATATGAGAACCCATTTGTTGATTCTTTGAAGTGTTTCCTGTGCAGTTTGCATTTTGTTCATGAATTCTCTGCCTACCCTTATATTTCCAAGACTTCTACCTACCTTATCTTCCAGTAGATTTAGTGTTTCTGTTTAATATTGAGGTCTTTGATCCATTTAGACTTTAGTTTTGTGCATGGTGATAGGTTTGGATCTAGTTTCAGTCTTCGGCATGTAGGGAGCCAATTTTTCCAACACCATTTATTAAAGAGACTATCCTTCCAGTGGACATATTTAGCCCCTTTGTCAAAT